>JANSTX010057643.1:0-24425 GCA_027564355.1 Penthetria funebris
TTTTGTATAGTAAAATTGTAATTTTCAAATAGAATTAAAATAAAGTAAAGTTTTTGTTAAAGTGCAAGTGAATATTTACTTATCACCTGCAAAATATCATAATAAAATATTTGTTATAATGTTAGGTCATTCTAATTATATTGGAGTCATAATAACATTGAAAATTTCTGTTAACGGTCAAACTCAAACTAAAATTGCAAATATGCATTCATCTTCCATCATCATCAGTATCACCATCATCATTATCAGGACATAATAAAATTTAGAAGAACTATTATATTAGAAATACAAATCAGAAACGGTTACAGATGGAGTTTTCGTATCTGCGAATAACTATACATAGCAGAGAGTCGTAGCGTATCATTAAGCCTCGTGTCTACTGTAGAGTTTTTTTTTTTTGTAGAGGTAGAGAAAACTTACGCGTAATGGCGCGTTGAAAAGTGTATACACCCAGTATAGCTCTACATAAGCGCTCTTCTCATACTCTACGTGAAAGTTCTCTAGACTAAAAAACTCTATAGTTTACACGCTACTTTTTGTGAATGGCAAAGCTATACACCTTCTCTACGCTTTGCTAAACTGGTTCGATAAGTTTTTTCTCTACAATAGTAATAGGCGTGCACTTTAACAGCTCTATAGAGTACGGTAGAGTGGTGGAGAGGCTCTATAGTGTACACACTATAGGTAGAGTCTCTATACTTTACGCTCTACACTTTACCGGAAAAACTCTATAGTGGACACTTGGTTTAGAAGTTTATCACTTTAATTGTTGTCCTACTAGATTTTATTTTAATATTGGCATTATTTCTACCATTTCCAAATTATCCAATTCCAAATTATTGGATGATGTTGATGACATTATATATAGTTTTCCAATAAACTATCAGTTGTTTTTTAAAATTTGATATCTGTTGACCAAACAATCAATGTGATCGATTCTTGTTGATGACTATTCAACAAGTACACATCACAAAATTGTTAATTTCGTTTTTGAAATTATTTAATCAGGGTGCACCCATTTTAACAAGAAATTTAAAAAACACAATCAATGTATTTCATATTTAGAAATTTAGTTTTATATTATCAAATCGATTATGTATACACATAATTTGTACAGGGTTTTTTCTTAAGCTAGAATGGAAGAGGAAATAACAACAATTAAGTAACAAACCAGAATTTATAATTTATAATGTAGTTGATGAAACGTATAAGATAGGCAAAACTGACCAAATCTAATGCAGTAACATAAACAAAAATCAGTACAAATATGCTTTGTGCCAAAAAGTATTTAGAAACAAAATTTTAATTTACATAAAGAAAAGATCATCATAATGGAAATTGTCATAAAATATTTCAATGTTATAATTGTAAGAGAAAATTCACAACAGTGCATTGCTTAAGCGATCATACAATAAACTGCAAAGAAATAAATATTACCGAAAAAGATATAATGAACTTTGTAGATTCTCATACCAAGGTAGTTGAATCTTTAGTTTACCTAGGCAAGAAAGTCAATAAAAAAGAGGGCGACAAAGTTCTAATGTAGATAATTACCAAGTTGATAATCGGACAAATGTGGAAGTTAGATCGTCAAAAGAAAGTCGATTAGATCATGTGGATCATTTTGAAAATCATGATCAGAAAAAAGAATCCACTAGATGTAAGTATAAGAAATGCAAATATAGATCTAATTTATATTGTGAGAAATGCTCGGTTCACCTATGCTTGAACCGTGACCGAAACTGTTTCTATAACTTCCATAAAATATGAGCATTCAAATTTTATTGTTTTAAAGAGAATATGTATAAAATAGTATTTTTTTAAAAATGTATTTTGAATAATATAAATTGAACAGTGCTCCAGAGATGTTTTACGACATATCGGACATATCAGGATTGGCAGATGTCAATAAAAATCATGAATAACAAGTGTACAATGTAAAACAATGTAATATCTTTAGAAAGCACATATTGTGCAAGTGTTGAAGTAAGTCAAGCTGCGACTAGTGACTCATTCATTATTTATAAATCCATCATTTAATTTTACAAACATGGTTTCAGGAGGATCAACGGACCAAATGTGTGCATCGAGTTGTATTGGACACAATATATTTTATATCTAATGTCAAAAATATGAATTCATGCCGCCTTGCAGCATTTTAAATCACGCTTAAGATTTTAATCATATTCCAAAAGTAGATTAGAATTGATGTACGTGAGAATTAAAATCCAATGAGATAAGACAACATATTACCATCAACATTTGTAAACAGTCCATTTATATGATTGCAAACACAATTATGTCTTACTTTATTGGATTGAATTTTTGCAATTTTTGCAACTTGAAATTATACATTAAATGAGTAAAAAACTAACCTCACAGTTGTTAATAAATTTTTTGTTAAACAACGTCACCCAAACGCAAAACTTTACAACAAAAAATTTAATATACTTATGTAATTTCCGAAATAAAAATTTATTTATTAAATAATACGTAAGTATATTTAATATGAGCACAAACATTTTAATCCAAAATAATGTCACTATATCATATTTTTTTAAATTTTATTTTCACAGACATAAACAACAAATAACAAAACAACCATTTTCAAGACAAAACATCCCAATGACATTTACTATTCACAATTAGATAATAACGAAATGCCATGGGCAACACACAATATATAATTTAGATACATTAACAAAACGCAATTTAATACAGAGGTTAAAAATCACAATAACTAAATTTCATTAATCGAATTTCGAAAAAACTAAATTTTTCTTGTTTAAAATTGAAAATTCAAAATTATAAACCCGCCCAATTAGTATATGCGGCGAAATTATACTCTATTCGCATATTACAAATGATCTCCTTTCGTCGTTGCGCAAAAGACAACTCAGTTTATTAAAACAATTACTTTCGCCGGAGTGCAGAAACATGCTCAGTTCATCAAATGAGGTGCACTTTTGACATTTGGTTTTGCGCATTCGCAGTACCATCTTTGTTATTGATTTTTTAGTTGCTTTATATTGATTTTTTATTTTTTATATTTTCTAGTTTTTATTTTTTTTTTTTGTTTTTTCGAAACTAAAATTATTGTAAATTATCCTTAACATTTCGATTATTTATTTTCACTATGGTAACATTATAAGTTGTCATATGATTTGTTGACATATATTTTCATATTTATTAAATGCTACTATACTTGAATTGTTACGCAGAAGAGGCATTAAATGATGTTTGAAAGTAAATAATTGTCAAATATGATTGATAAGATTACTGAAGGAACAGCAATTTTATTATAATTCAGTATCTAATTTAGGAAAGTGTTTCCTTCTTGAAAATACCATTATTCTATTTACTGTAGTTTTTGAAAAACCCCATATTCTATTTACTGTAATTTGTTATTAAATTCATATTCTTAATTTTTAGGAGCTTATTATAAGAACTAATCACATTTGAAACAAAATTGTCTACTAGAAAAGACGAATTTACGATGTACTTCGTGTGTATTTTGATTTTATTAACGTAAGTAGAATTGTTTTTAATTTGAGACATTGGGAATTGAATTTTTACCCATGGTTCCGCGTCTCTTAAATAAAAATAGTTATGTTTTATTGACTTAGTTAGCCTGTTCTAGCTAAGTTAAAATTTCTATATTTCAAAAACTGAGCCTATAGTATATGATGGATTTTTAAAATATAAGTTTGCATTATTCTTTTAGCAGAGCTGTTCTATAATACATCACAAATATGTGCTTTTAGTTTTTTTTTCATAAAAAATATAAATGTATTTTAGCAATATGCCTTATTTTGGAAATTGTAATTTGCTCATCTAATATATATATGTTTATTTATTCATACTTCACAGAGATAATGCACTATTAAATCCATAGGGAAATCATATTGGGCATCTACGACCAGTCGCTATTGTTCACGTTTTCTAGCCACTACCTATTCACTTCAGTCCACATCTTATCACTGGTATCAGACTCTTAAGAATATGAAGATTGTATCTTCTAATTTTCGGTGCCACCGTATGCCAAAAGTTCCTACGAGTAATTAAAGGAGTGTGATCATGATATATGTCAGTATTGACGTGTGATCAAGGCTAAAAAGATGATATTAATGTCGAATCTGTTGACTGGTTGAAAAAATATCGCAACAACAAACTATTTAGCTAGCTGATTCTATATTTGTCAGTTCGTAAATATTTATAATAGTTTTTTCAGTTCACATTTGATGTTACATGCATATTAAAAACGACGGAATCTGAAGTAAAGATTATTATTTTTTTAAATTTACTACTATAATTAAAACAACTAATTGAGAAAATTCTGTTAACGGTTGAATTTGTACTTTTGGATCGCATTCTGTAGGATTTCTTAATGATGGCTCAAAGACATACGATATTTATGCTATTATTTGTTATTTTTAATAAATTAAATTATTTGTTATTATTAATAAATACAATTATGTTATTAAAAATTTAATTATTATTATATTTACACTTTCACTTTATCACCAACAAAAAGATCATAATCAAATATTTTTAATGTAAGGTCATTATAATTGTATTCCAGTCATAATAACGCGGTAAAATTTCAAGATACATTGCAAATTCCTATTAGCGGTCAAACTTAAATTAAAAAAAAATATTTTGAAGTACTGATAAATATTATTATTTTATAAATCGTTACTCTATAAAAAGTCAGTTATATAAACTTAGTCACTCTATATATTGTTATAAAAACTACTAAGTTAATTGTTATATTTATTTAATGAATCTTTCTTTTAATAGCCTTGGCTGAGCGGTAAACGAAAAGGGTTTTTTATAGCGAATAGTATAATAAAAATATCACTTGCAATTTAATACAAACTTAATTTATTCAATATAACAATTATTGCAGTGTGAAGCTTTACTTAATAATAATCTTGTCAGCTGACGTAGGTTGATACTAATATCTAAACAGAAACGGCTTAACTTACAGGGTTAAAAGGGTGCGGTTGGGCGCGTATTATTAATTAAATCCAAACTACACCAACCTATGTAGCTGTGGGTTTGCATCTCACACTGCTAATATACATAATTGCACGATAAACGTCATCAAATTTGACGTTTGACTTTCGTAAACATACAAGAATTGGGACCTGGAACCTTAGAAAAATGCTTGATCCAACGAAAACTAGCGTAGGCGCCTCAAGAACTACAAACTCGATATGTTTGGATTGAGCAAGATTCGATGGAAGAAAAACGGGGAATAATTCCTCTCGTGAAACCCTTTTTATTTCCGAAAAATCGAGTCACATGATTCACAGTAGTGGAGTCGGTTTATTGCAAATTGTCTCTGCAAAGTGTATAGTATTGTCGACTATAGTCTGATATCAGTTCGAATAATCACAACAATATTCCAGAGTAGTGTTAAATTTGTTATAATAGTTCAGATTTACCTAAGTCATCGTCTGATGATAAGGAGGCTTTTTATTAGCCAACTTTCACACTGCATTGTTGAGATTAATCGATAAGATATTGTCATATGCTTGGGTGACGAAAATGTAAAGGTAATCAACTTGTTCATATAACAATTAGTCAGAGTTGGAGTAATTCGCTGTTAGGCGTTCGTAGCTATAGAGGCGCGAATGATTTTAGTGACAACTACTTGATTATTGGACAGATAAAATTAAAACTTATGGCTGGCATAAGGAGACAACCTAGAATTGCGACATGTATAAACATTGCTAAGCTTCGTACTGAAGAGGTAAGACAACAGATCGCAGGCAATTTGGCGACTCAATTGGCATGTGACTTGGATGGCATTGCATCAGTATGTGCGAGAAATGGCATTGTATCACTTTGCTGAATACAATAAACATAGTTATATCTATTATCGTGAATGATCAGTTCAGTTTTGCAACCGGGTATTCGAAAGGAACAGGTAGGTTCTAGGCCTGGTAGGTCTTACACTGACCATATCAACAAATTACAGATTATTATTGAGAATTCAACTGATTGGCAACGCCATTGTAAAGGCATTCGATATTAAATTAAACATCATCAAAAAGTACAAATATTTAAAAAGTAAACTATCCCCAAGGTAACTTGGATATTTCCAGAGGGAATTTATATTCCATATAACATTTAGCATTTGTAGTGAAAAAAGTATGTGTTAAATGTTCGATATGGATGTTTCTGTGACCTCTAGTTGGTAATTGGTCAGATTCATATTAGAAAAATACACAAAGGTAGTCTCAACACAATGGTAATCTCAAACTATATAGTGGTTACTAATTGCGTCGAGAATTTAAACATATAAACAAATTTATGTAAGTAAACTGCAGAGAAGAAGAATTAGTGATGATGCATATATGGTACCTAATCATAAGGAAAAAAAAACGAATTCAATTCAATGAAGTGGTTATAGAAATAGTGCAAAGCAGAATAAGTGTAAAAGCATTAATAATATTGTATACCATTACAAGCTGTATAAGCATTGATGCAGTGATGCGAAATATAGGATGTGACTAGGCAACACAAATATCACAGCAATATAATAAAAGGAAGAATGAAATATTTGTTTTTTATTTGGTATAAACTGGTCATGGGAAATAATATATAATTTTTACTGTAAGAAACATTTTCAACGTCATCATTGTAAAACAACGGATTTTTCATGCAAATGTAGTTAAGTATCCTGATTTTCATGCAGATGATATACTATAAGAATTTTATTTTACACACTTCTTCTTTCCTGAAAAGCACTTCCCGCCACACAAATAACGATTTAACGATAAGTGGCAGCATACAGTTGCATAATAAGTCAAAATTTCTGAATAAAATGTGAATGTCAAAATTGGCACATTTTAATCAAAAAAAGAAAAATAGGAAATTTTATTATTTTAGAAGAAAAGTACAAAAGTTGTATATTTATATGATTTTACATATTAAAATAAGATATTTTTTACAATTATAATTATTTATTATTCCAATATTTGTAGTTAGTTTAAGTTGAATTAAAGTTTTGATCTGAAGTGAGTAAACGATTGTGATTGCACAATTCTGTGTTTTTTTTTATTATTTATTTGGCGTTATTTTATTCATTCTACTTGTGTTATGAAAAATATGTCATAAAATTTAATTTTGGTAACTACTAATTATTGTGTTAATTTCGTAATATAATTTAGTAAGTGTTAATATCAAATTTACAAATGATAATTGATAGTCTTACAAATAAAATTTATAAACAAAAACATTATAAACAATTGAAGTATAGTAATTTAATTGCATACAACAAAAAACAAATTGCTGAACAAGTTACATGTAAGTATTTATTTATAATCATTTTTTTTTATTTTAAATTCTATGAGATAAGTATATATGAATATGTTATACATATTATGTATAAAATGTGTAAGACTCTAACATATAAGTTGTATACTCTATTCTAAACTGTAAGTGAGTGAGTCACTTCTCGATTCCTATGTAGAACATCCACGTTGTCATCTTAACCTTAACGCCACAAGTACATTAGCATGGTAATTTACTGTTTACAAAATACTAATATTACATCAAATGTCAACTAAGATAGTCGACAGATACCTAGTTTGTCGTGACTTCTTTCTCACGTCTTACAATCAACATATATTGTTATCGTGTTACCAGTTATACTATTTAGATATTAGTCGGCCGCTAAATTCACTACCCCAATCGATAAACGTTAACGTAGTCAACTGTTCGTCTATAAGGAGAAACAATATTTTATAATCTTCTGTGCATTACTTTAGACTGCATTGGAAAGCAGGTATGTTTTAATGAAACATCATCATCATCATTATCATCATCATCATCATCATCATCATCATCATCATCATCATCATTATCATCTCGACCTCTACTTCACGCGGTAACATAGGGTGTCAACGAACAACCGCAACTTTACTCCTTAATGACGTTTCTTCGGCACGTTGTTCTTGAACGACCGGGTCTTCTATTACCCATGCAATATCACCGACCAGTCTTCCCAGTGTATGGCCTATCCAATTCCAATTTCTTCGGCTGTCTATCGCCTACAGATCTGCCAGTCTACACAAATTCTTGTTTGATGTTGTATTTGACTTGTCACCTTTCAAGGCTGGCAGCCATACAATAGTACCGATAAATTGATTAGTTATAAAGATGCGCAACTTAAGATTTTTTTGAAATTTGTTGCAGACTCTATTCAGGATACCAAACTTTTACCGACTCTTCTATATCCGGAACTTTACATCTGTTTCACGTCAGTTATTGGAAAACTCCCCAAATATTGAAAATTCTCTACCTCATCTATGTCCTCGCTATTGACCGCAAGGTAACATCTCCTTGCCTAATGAAGATTGAGCTTTGTCAGTCGACTACTCAACCATTATTTTTAATGTTTGAATATGGTCTGTAAAAGACGTACCAGGTCTGAAAGCCACCTGTTCTGCATGTCGTTTTGCAACATTTATGCATCTAGTAGTTCAAGATGTTCTCTTTATGTCTGCCATAAATTTTAATTATATCTGTCCATTATTCAAATAATGGTTATTAAAAACATTTAACGTTTAACAGAGAGTGTGTCCATATTTTACTAATAGTTATATGATCTATTTGATTTGTTCGGTGAAATTCAAGTTTCTTTGTTTATTCTTGTATAAGCAAATGTAATACCTCTTACAAAATTACATTTACCGTACATTCCTGCTTAATGATCCCTAATGTTGTTCATATCAACTGCTACGTTAATGTCCATCCCATTACAGACATGTTATTTGAGACCAGCGTCAGTTATACATATGACAATATGCGATCTCTTCTCTTCTCATAAAAAGCATCCTTTTCATCGAACAATGACTGCTCCGTAATAACTTTAACACACTCTTAAATCTTGCTTCGATCTGATATCAACCTTCTAGTCGGCAAAATTACGTTTTGCAGAGATACGTGTAATAAACCGACTTCATTACTGTGATTCATATGACTCGATTTTCCAGAAAACAAAATGGTTACACCAGAAGCTATAGTTCTTGTCCATCTAATCCCTACCCAAGAATATCGAGTTTCTACCTCTTTAATTATTTACCCACCTTCGCTCCAAGTTCCAAATCGTGTCAGTTTACGTAAGCCCAAAGTCGTCATATCCGATCCGAAGTCATTAGTTGACAATTATATAAAATATGATTCCTTTGCTGCATATTTTTGTTTCGATTTTTGTGCAAACGTTAAAATTTATATATAGAAATACGAACCTTACCAACGGTTATACTAGCAGCATAAAATCTAGCTTACCCAACCTATTTTCTGGCATGTGAATGAGTTGACTATAAACTGATTGTCACATCTAAGAGGTGTCTAGTTGAAATTCGCAATATATTTAATTTTAACTTCGGTGATACCATATGTTGTTGATCTACATTAATAAATTATATTATTCAATAAATTAATATACAATAAATTAATCATACATAAGTTATAATAGTTATTAGAATGGAAGATGATCTCACTATTCATATTGTCTGCCAAATGTTTATCATACCTATGAAAGTTAGTATATTTTTTCATCATAGCAACACATGCAACATAATCGAAATTATGTATATTTTGACATTTTTAAAACAATGTTAATATACTACGTAATTTTAAGGTGTTGTTGACGAATAGAGTGGCCGGTTATCATCAACATTACTCAATCCATCTTTACCTTAACGCTTTGTCACCGGTAACTTGTCAGTAATTGTGGTAAATGTCAGTAATGGTGTGTTATCGAGGCTAAAAAGATGGTGTTAATGTTCGTGTTTGTCGATTTAAAAAAAAAAAAAGCAAGATCAAAGTAGGTAGCTTATACATCATTCTACTGAAATATTCAACTGGACAACAACTGGATATGCATATTTGAAACGGCTAAGGAGTGTACGATATATCTGATCTATCAAAATTAAGATGAAATATTCGTAAAAACTATTCTCAAAATATATCAATGCATCACTTATCAGAGTGTTAATCGGAAATATGAAAACTGAGACGCTCCTACTGTTATCCTAAACATAATATTTTGTATCTAGACTCAGGAAGTAAGTTATTATCGAAATAATGCAGTGTTCTTATATAAATTAATATTAGTTGATAGTTAATTAAGAATTATAATTTTCATTAATTATTAATTTTTCTCTGATGGAAGTATTTTTATTGAATTACTTATTAATTACTTTGCATTATCTATAGAAGCACATCATAATTTCTTTTGCTTCATTTTAAAAAACTAAATGTTACTCTATATATCCTTTGAATTAACTCTATATTTTTCTATAGCTTCAATTAATACTTTTTTAACAAAATCCACTTTTTCTATTCTAGCATTTTCACCCATTACGCCAATTCGGAAATTTACATTATTCATTGATCCTACCCCATAGCTAATTTCCAATGCATAGCTATAAAAAAAGTAACAATAATATAATAATTAAAAAATAGAAATGAAATTAATGTTACAGTAATATTACTTTTTTATAATATAATTGATAATTTTCTGCATATTTAAACCATGTGGTATTTTAATTGTTATAACTGATGGTAAACGTTCACTTGGATTTCGCACAAATAATTCTAGACCATATTTTTCAATTGCTTGTTGTAAACGTTCAGAATTATCATTATGTCTTTTAATAAATTTCTCTAGACCCTCTTCACATATATTAGCAATTGCTTCACGTAAACCAAATAATAAAATTGGCAATATAGTATGATCAAAGTTTCTTTTTTTATTATTTTCAAAGCAACCCCAACAATCACCAAGTAATAAAAAATCAGAACAATAACCTTTTATTAATGTTTTACGTTTTAAAATTTTATTAATTGCACGTGTATTTAATGATATCAATCCTAATTGTGGTGAACCAATACATTTTTCTGAATTACCAAAGAGGACGTCAATTTTCCATTTATCCATAAAAATTGGTGTTGATCCAAGAGACGCAACCACGTTTACAATTAAAATACAATTGTAACTGTAAATGAATTTTATATATTTAAATCTCAAATAGAATTTTAATTTAATATTTTTGAAAATTTGTATAAATTATTTTAAAAATAATTTCTAATCATTTATATATATACCTTCTACATAAATCACCTAATCCGTCAAGATTTTGTAAAACACCAGTGGATGATTCACCATGTACAATGGAAAATATTGATGGTTTATGAATTTCTAAATTTTCTTTAATTTGTTTATAAGTTAAAATTGTTCCGGGTGATGCCTCGACAATTCTAACATCAGCTCCTGAAAATTCAAACGTATATATTTTAAATTATAATATATTTTTCTTTTACACTTATTTTTAATTATAAATTTAATTTACTGGGATTTCAATCAATTTAAATGTTTTGAAAGATTTTACTTTGAAAATAATCGCCCAATAGAATTTTAATAAAATTTTCACAATCACTAAGATTGCGTTTATATACCGACAATTATGGTATTGTAAGACAGAAATTAATGACAGTATCTACATTCTACATTTGATCCTAATCAAATTCGAAGATATTGATAATTTTAGACAATGTAGTATTTTGTCATGATAAATAGTACAATTTTGTGTTCATCTATTTGGTGATGAATGAAGGAAGCTATATGTGTGGCGTCACCGGAAAATCAATCACAATAAATATATGTGAAAAAGTGTTATTAAGACTAATTTATATTGTATTTGTCAAATAGGTGACTAACCAAGAAACTGAATATCTGGGAATTTATGCACCACTTTACTGAATTAGTTAAATGTAGAACTAGATAACTATTATTGATTTTATATTTTCCATTTGGCTACCTCAATTTATAGTTGTTTTGGTTAACATTTAATGTTGCATTTATATTAGATTTATGACAAAATTTTATCTAATAAGAATCTTGTTCACATCAATCATCAATCATGTGTCTTGTTGATATAATACGATTTTAAGATAATATTCATTAATCACTTATCGACTCTTAATATTTATTATATATGGTGGTGATAACTATGGTAGGTAATTCGTTATTTTCGTGTTGTATGTATATAGTTGTTTCTTGACGACGTGGTCGACTTATTATCGAGGTTATTCAACCCGTATTTACTTCTAAGCGGTGTCACCGGTAACTCAATCATGATACATGTTAATACAATCATGTAATCGAGGCTAAAAAGATGCTAAATAAGTTGTGTTTTTCAACTGGTTGAAAACACAGTAGATAACCGTGGGTAATTATTCTATATTTTCAATTTGTTAAATTTCAATTATAGTTACATGAACATTTGAAATTTTAAAGTAACAAGATAGTGTCGCCTTATACACTCATATGAAGTAAACTTTGCGATGATATAGTTCTTTCAAAACGAGAAGTGTTTTTGGATTTATTAATTCTAAATAAAACACCACTCGCGACACCACTATAACTTTTTATAGTTAATAAAATCTTCCATGTTTTGAAATTTGTACAACTCAGATTCTAGAGTGATTTTATGAATCCCTTATGTCTGTCTACAACTAGTGAAGTACAGTTAACTGGTGAGTCTACGCATAAATATTTCAAAGACGAAATTAACGAGACTTTGGTTCATCGATGTATTCTTATAAATTCATCCCAGTGTGTTGTTCTATTACGCAATTAGGTGATTTTGGTTTAAGCTCAATTCGATAGTTATTAATACTGGTGACTGGTCTAAAGATAAATCATAGGAAGATTCAGATTTTACATAATTATTTGGTATTTCTCTTCAAAATCTATAAGAATTAGTATTTTTTTTATTATCTGTTGGCCAGTAAATTGACCTGTCCGGTTGATATGTGAATTAGATTTTAAAGCTGCATAGCTGTCTATTGCTCTTGTTGTAATTAATTTTGATCCCAACTGTTGATGTTTAGCAGTTATATGAATTTGATCCCTCTTCCCTTTGTTGTAATTAATATTGATTCGCACTGTTGATGTTCGTAGATGTCCTAATCCTAACATCCGGTGTTGAGTGAAGAATGAGATGATTGATGTGCAAATTTCAAGTGTCAATTCAGAAAACTACATTCTTCAATTCACCATTATTTTCATGAAATATCAATATTTAACATCAAATTCACAAGAAAGTAAACAAGCATAACGATTGATTCAAATCCAACTATAAGTAGCGAAATTGTGTATATTTTATTGAGTTTTTTGAGAAGTTTTTGTAGAATTAGTTTCACTCCTCCACAAACACCATTTAAATAAAATCTATCAATGTCAATAAATAACTTGATGAATAATTTAAGATTTTTTTAAACTCAAAAGTTACGATTATGATTTCAGAAATATGCTTGAAAGTAAAAAGTGTTTACTTTACAAATTATTTATTGTATCTAATATTTGTAGCACAAATCGATTATTGAAGTGTTTATTGATTTTAATATGAAAATTGTAATTCAATTTTTTTTTTTGGATTATTAAAATTTGTTTATAATTACTCATAGTTATGATTGTATATTTATTTAGATAAAATATATGAGAACTCTGTGTTCTGAATTCAATACATAATCAATGAATATGGTATATAATAGGGGAAATGAAACATAAATAATGATGACGACGACACATATTTTATTAACATTTGGAGATCATATAATATTATAATAAATATCTACCATGATGTTAAAAGGTCCGTGATTGGAGAAGCTCTAGGAGAATATAGCCGACAATCAGTTTCGCGCTTAAATCTAGAGACGATGAAAGTCACCGTAACATGACGTGGCCTAGGCTATTCGATGATAGCTGAAATGAAAATTGATGAACTCATAGGCAACATATACGAGTTACCCACAGGATAAATCAGGATCCTGTAAAAATAAGAATTGTAAATATTGTCCAAACGGCACAGCCTCGGCATAGCGAAGGTGTTAAGACACTAAACGGAATAGATCTGAGGCCAAAAATATTGTCCATGATTGGAAATTATTATAACGGTGATAGTGTTAAAATGTTTGTTTGAATATGTGTTGATAAATATCTCCACCCAATTGTCTGTAGATAGAAGAAACGATCGCATAATAACTATAATATATATATTTAGGAATAGACGAATTCACAAATATGACTAAATGATTAGTCTGGAATCGTTTATAAAGGTACTTCCATTAAATAAATACATACTAGTTATGGACTTGTTGTCAAAAAAAAATCTGAATTTTATATTTTACAATTAACGTCAATGGCTTATAATTTGTCCGAAGTAATCAAATATTTGGCAACAACAGAGGAACATCCAATAGCATACAGAAGTAGTAGATATTCATCACATATTTATTTTATATTTTGCAGATTTAATTTAGAGTATTTTATAAACCGTAAATTGTCACTTACTTTAAATCGAATTAGAAGAAACATAAAAAAAACACGAGACGAAATTATCTCTTATCATTTTGTAAAAATATTTGAGATCCCAAAAATTTAAACTATTAAACTATATCACAGGCAGGTCAACAAGTAATGCTACGCAAACATTTTGCAGAATCTTTGAAAAGTACAGAGAGTGAGACTATAAGATCTCAAACTTTTCCTAAACTGCTTTAAAGTCCTATTAGATCAAGTAGAGATTGATGTCCGTTTTAGCCAGAAAAGCAACAGAAAAGGTGTATAAAACTGTAATTTGGCGGTTAATGTTCGGCTGTTAAAATGCAGCTTATGCAAAAATTACACGCAATCGAGATGAGAATGTTTAACATAATCATCAGGAGCAACATTAAAGAATAGAATTGAAAACAGCTATATTTGAGAAATAGTTTAAATATTGCACCTAATGCCAATAAAATCAACGTAAAATCGACTGATCAAATGAATTAAACAGATTAACGGAAAACAAAAACAGAAATTTGTGAAGAAATATATTCAGAAATAAATAATCAAGCGAGAATAAGAAGAAACCTTTCACCCAGCCATATTACTAATTATATACGAGTAAATGATCTAAAACAGGTTAAAATGAAGATAACATAATTATTTGTTTTAAATTGGTTTATTGTTATACAACGCCTAACCTTTTTCATCATCATCATAATTATCTAAACCTTAACGCCTCGAGGGCGCATAAGGCGACATTACGATGTTAATTTGCCGTTTCAAATATGCCATTTCAAATATACATGTAACATCAAATATAAAATCAAATAACTATTATATATTTGAAATTTTTTAACTGGAGAATATAGGATCAATCATAATTATCCAGTTATGCATTTGAATATTTCAATAGAGTGGTGAATAAATCCCCAGTTACCAAGTTTGTTTTTGAGTTGCTTTTTCAACACGATATTAGCAGCAACTTTTCAATCGCGATCCCACGCCATTACTGACATATACCGTAATTGAGGTACCGATGACCTCCATTCGTCACCGAGCACACTCGTATATATATAAATGAAAATTAAATTACCATATCGTTTTGCCATATCAACAGCTAAATGACCATATGTACCAGTTACTCCAATTAATACAATATCTTTATCTTCAATTAAATTGCATAAAGAAGCTTCCAAACAACCCAAACCTGATGCACTAATGCACATCGTTGCTTTATTTTTAGTTTGAAATAAATATTGTATCCCAGTTTTGATTTCATCCATTATCTACATGATAAATAATTTATGAAAAATAGCACTTGCGAAAGACAAATGACTATTATGTATTCATGACGATTATATAAAGAAAATGGCTTTATTAGAAGAAAATGGCATTCATAGAAGAAAAAGGACGATTATATACGCAAAAAGTAGTAGAATATAAATTGCGATTTTATATAAGAAAAATGGCATTTATGTAAGAAAAATGGCGTTTATGTAAGAAAAATGGCGTTTATGTAAGAAAAATGGCGTTTTTTAAAATGGCGTTTATGATGAAAAATATCGTTTATTGAAGATAAATGGCGGGAATAAGCAAAATTGCGTTTATATAAGGTAAATGACGCGTATATAAAAAATGGCGTCCATACAATAAAGTATGTAAGAAGAGTAACTTATAGACAGTACTAAGCTTTGTGTTTAAGGTAATGCTTTTAAATGAATCTTATATATTACAGACCATTCAAGTATATTAATGGCTCAATTCTTTGATGATGAAAGTATATAATTATAGTAACTCGTAATTTTATTTCACAGTCTTACTTGAATAGTTTCATTATTAATGTGACATATATTTGTTAAAGTTAAAGCATCAGTTACACGCTGCGGAAAATTTGAAGATGTACATGCCATTAATGTTCTAGGTTTTATAATCAATGGTTTTTTAAATGATTCTGGTGGTGCTGTAAATCCCATTTTGTCTAGTCTTGTTATTTTTTATTTGCACAACACAAAATATTATTTGCAAAATTAAAAAAAATACTAAACTGATTGAGCAAATGTGATGGTTAATTTATACCTATAATTGTTCGATGTGTTAATAATAATGATAAGACGGTGTTTGATTATTATTTATTAGATTTTTAAATACTTGAAGGTTTACGATTGAATACATATAAATACTCGTAGATACAACAAGTCTATATATTTTTACGTATTTGCAATATAGTTTATTATTTAGTGTCTTATCACTTGTTTCATATACATTCGTTATACATAGCGCTGATAATAATGTCTAAACACTTTATTGCAAATTATGTTAGGGTGGAATGGTTATTTATGTTCTTATTTCATCAAGTCGAACCACTGATAGTTTTTTTTTTGATTTCCGGTACACTCTGGTATAAAAGCAGACAATTCACCCATTACCCCGAAACAGACCACAACTTTGGGTCCTGTTTCACTCCCTTATACTCATATCCTCTCAATTAGATGGCCCAAGATTCTTCCATGGACCATCTTTTACTACGATTCCTCTAGTTAAAGCCAACATCTATCTATATGACAGCGAATTTTTCTACCCTTCCTCCATCCAAGAAGATTCATCCTTCAACTAGTGTCGGACATTGACACACAATATGTGCCGCCGTTTCAACATCCTCCAGACGTACTCTGCAGGAGTCATTCATATTTACCAGACCCATCTATCTCAGATGCCTTCTATGTACAGTCATTAGGGTCACGATCCACCTTAGGTCATCTCTCTTTAATCGCAGAGTCTCTCTAATGATTCATTTCGTTAGTCTTTTAATGGCAACCGAGCCTGTCTACATGTACCCTCCTCAGTCCACCTCTTCCAGTGTACATTGGAGGCACATTTATCTATAAGATACTTTACACATTATATACCTATGTGTTTGAACCGATGTTAATATAACATTCTAGGCTTAAGGCATCCGCAAAGACACTTGCACCCGCTCTGCTCTTATACATGGACACGTCAGCGAAGATTGTCAAATCCCCCTGTCTTGTCCCTGGTATTACGCCGTCAGTTATGAGCGTGGTGTTGTATATTTCCACCACCCTCACCAATCCATAGGCATTTCTAAGTTCCTAATCTCTCTACTCATGAGATCCAGAATCTTCCTATATGCCCATAAACGGTACCTTTGTGGTGCCAGTGAGATGCATAACCGATATGCCGTCAACCGCCGATTCTTGATAAATAAGTCAAGCGGCAGCAACTCAGCAATTAGTTCCATTATTCTACCAATTGAAGCATCATCTGCGTATCCCACAGTGTGTATACCTTTTGCGTCAGGTCGGTTGAGTAGTGAGTCCAATCTGAATACTAATAGCTCTGTTCTTTAAAATGTTGTTCTCCAGGTAGTCCACCACTATCCTCTCCATCGTCTTCAACAGAAAAGATGTAAGATTAACCGATCTGAACGATTTCGCTTCCGTATAATCTCCATTGCACCGGTATGTATCCTGTTGCCAGGCATGTTGTATAAATCCCTTGAAGTCTCGGTGTCAAGACCTCTTCGTCCCATTGTAACAGGGCTGAATATATACCGTCTAATTCCGCCGTTTTGAATGGGCGGAACGTTCCATTGCTATATCTCTATCATCCCTATTGACCCCCCGTTTCCAAAGAAACCATTGTTGGTCCGAGATATAGCAACCAGGAATGTGAGTTTCCAGCAGAATCCAGTCATGCTACGTGATACGCTTCCTCAAATTGCCTCTGCAATGCAGATAGTCGTGATTCTACTTTTCTCGTTGTTTTTGGTATGATTATAGACCTTGCTTTTAAGTTATCCTGTACCACTCCCCTATATCTAATTACGTATACAAAATATTTTGTTTGAAAATAATTTATTATAAATAAAATCGAATACATATTGAAGTGCAGTACATACCTATAGTAAAATTGTAAACAATGGTTGGTATTGAGCCTTAAAAAAAAATTCGCTTTCTGATTATACAATTCAAAAAATAATAAATATATGCCAACATTGAGGAAGTACAGGAATCAATTGACATTAGCCGTAAGGCCCAATTATTATCAATGAATTTTTATGCTACAAAAAATTACCAGAAGCAATATAAGAGAGAAATACATATTCAATATATTAAATTTATACTTAAAATACTAGAATCTTTTATGGTTATCATAAAGTGGAATTTGCCCCTTAAAAATGCTGACGTCTATGTTGAGTTTTATCAAAGAAGTTTAAACCTATTGGAAAAAAAAATAGAATATGTTAGTGATGCATTGTTTTATTACATAGGGATGCCCTTGTGTAGAAGAATATTTTGTAATGTGCCAAGTATTAGATGAAGTTGTGACATGCTAATTTTTATAATATTCAGGCCTTTTAAAATTTGAAGATTAAAAATCCTGTCGTATGAACGAAAATGCTTGATTTTGAACACCCAAATTAAGAGAATCACAGAAAAATAGTAATAATTTTTGCAAATGCCTTGTCATAGTAATTAATTATGATGTGCCTTGGCATAATTTTTAGAAAATATAATTATATATTTTTAAAATCGTAATAATTATATTTTTACGTTCAAAATTGCGGCACTGAATAAAAAATTAATATCTGCAAAATTTCAGCAACAAAAGAAAATCTCAAACTTTTCCTTCAATCCAAAACATTAACATGACTTGCCGTCTGAAATTATTATTTATTCAATATTTGACATAATCAGAGTCAGAATATTAATCACTAAATATATTCAGGAGTATTCTAACGTTGTCTATAAACAGGAAGAATTCGTTAAACTTTCTACGGATAGAATATTTTAAATATAGCACACAGTAGCACGTCTTAAAAAAACGTTAGCATTAAATTAAAATTGAGGATAACATACGAAAAAATGCACTTGTTTCTAATGTACCGTGAAACATGTAGATGATCGACTAAACATTTGAATAATTCGGCAGAGCGATGTGTCAATCTACAACTATCTATAGTTTGTTGTTGAGCTTCTTGTACACTATGTCTACAAATAAAACATTAAACATATATTTTTAGCCATAATCACACGTTAAACAATAGATATAATATACTCGTAACCTATAATCGTGTCTCCGGTGGTAGGTTGAGCAACCCGCAAAGGTGCAAATAAAGTATTGAAATCATCAATCAGTAGTTTTGAGACATTAAATACCTAATTCTAAAATGGTTTTCAATATTACGATTTTTAGAAAAAAAAACATTAAAATTGAAAAGCAAAAAAAAAAATTAACAAAATATTAGTTTTTCATAATAAAAATGTTTCCGCAAAATAATTAACATGTAGGTGTATATTTGCATATGTAAATATTAAATATTTTAAATAAATAACATTTTTGATGTGTCAATTATTGTGTTTTGTGTGCATGTTAAAAGTGACTATTAAAAAATAAAATAATACTAGCAAACAATTTTTTAAAGTTTACATATAATGCTTTTAAGTGAACACAATTTACATATCTATGTGCCATTTATGCATAATGTACGTTAACATTACACTTTATGTTCATAGTTTTTGAAGATTATCATCATGTTCAATTTTTTGCGTGGGCGGTTGCATAATTTGATTAAGCATTGCTTTTTAATGCATGAACATTTGATCATGAGAAAACTCTGTTCAAAATGGATGCTCACAGTCGATCAAAAACAACAACGCGTCGACGATTCAGAGTGCTGTTTGGAGCTGTTTCAGAGCAATAAAAAGAATTTGTTCATGTGGTATGTGACAATGGATGAAACATGAATCTATCACTACACTCCAGAGTCAAATAGACTAAAAACGCAATTTTCAGCTGGTAAGGTTTTGGCCTCCATATTTTGGGATGCGTACGGTATTTTATTCGACGCTTAGCTTTAGAAAGGAAGAACGATCAATAGCGAATATTATATGGCGTTATTGATGCGTTTGAAGGAAGAAATTGTGAAAAAACTACCCCAAATAAAGAAGAAAAATGGCTCCTTCACCAAGACAATGTACCGTGTCTCAAGTCGATCGTAACACTGGAAATATTGCACGAATTGCCGTATCTGACTCTCGGCGACTACTACATGTTTGCAAACCTAAATGAATGCTTCAGGTAAAGAGATTACTTAATGAAGAACTGATTGCCAAAACTGAGAGGTATTTTAAGACCAAGGGTAAATCGTTCTACAAAAAAAGTATCGAAATGTTAGAAAATCGTTGGAATAAATGAATCACTCTTGAAGGAGACTATGTTGATGAATAAAGTCGATTTTTGCCTAAAAGTTGTTGTTTTATTGGTCATCCAACGAACTTATTGCGTGATGTGTTACGTGTACGTATACACATAACTAATTCTGAGATATGATAAATTACGTACTCTTGGAGCATATTTTATGTGTTCAAATGATGTAAATATGAGCATAATTAATCCATGCATATATGCAAATTATATATATAAATGTCGAATATAAATATTTGCATACACATATGTTTGTACACGTACACATGTGCACATAGTGCATAAATAATTATATGTGTAATTTGCATGCACTTTTACACACTTCACATAAATTACACTGTACATGGACATGAGTTCTGTGAAAATATGTATGTTTTACACATGTGCATGGTTTACGTGCACATTTTATAGACATATATGTGTTTGATTTTGACATTTTTTATAGACATATATGTTTGATTTTATATTTATATTATATATATATATATTACATGTAGGTGTATTTCTACAAGTACACATGTGCACACACTATATGTAAACTTGTGCATAATTTCTCGTACATTGAACACAGCTACCATATGTATAATTTGCATGCACATTTTCACAATTTATGTGTAGATGTGCATAAGCTATTTGAATTTTTGTCTGATTTACATGCACATGTGTAAAGTTTACGTGCACATTTCATAGAAATATTATATGTATGATTTTTATTAATTATTTCTTTTCATGTACTATATACATGTACTACGCATAACTTTTTGTGCATATGTGAGCCTGAGTATATATGCATAATTTTACGTGTACTAGAGTATAATTATTTTGTTAATTCGCACATATTTCCATATTATATGTATTTATAAATATATATATATATATATATAAATATATACATGTAGATGTATTTCTACAAGTACACATGTGCACACAATATATGTAAACTTGTGCATAATATCTCGTACATTGAACACAACTACCATATGTATAATTTTCATGCACTTTTTCACGTATAGATGTGCATAAATTATGTGCATTTATGTCTGGTGTACATGCACATGTGTTAAGTGTACGTGCACATTTCATAGAAATATTAAATGGATGATTCTCATTTATCATTCCATCCTAATATGTAAGTGATTATTTGTTTAGTACGTTATATACTTTAAAATATCATGTGTTTAAATTGTTTAAATTTTGCAACAAAAAACGAAAATGTAATTTAGTTACTGATAGTATCAATGAAGATCTTTATTTCTTATGTTCAATTTTAATCAAAATCAATATCTGTGTAAACTTATCTTAATTTTTTTTTTTTTTTTGTACGTTGTTTACATTTACATTGTGCATACAATCAGTTCTCTAAATAATAAATTTGATGTTACTGTTAATTATCTCTTCATTATACAGACAGTCATTGATTATATACAAATTTATAATTGAAAGCGTAGCGTATATTCTTTAGTATTTTGGATATTAATAATTTGGTTTAAATTTATTTGACATTTAAATGTTCTACAGCACTTAAGATTAGTCTGTAGAGTCAGAATTAAATATTATAAAAACTGTGAACATCAAATCTGTCTGATTGCCGGATATTTCTAATCGTATTTTTTTTTGTTTTTTTTTGTATGGATATTGCAGAAAAGTTATTATAGGATTGCCATCAGATAACTTCTGGAATCAGTTAATTCATACATTTTTAGTTTTTAAATATAAAAGTGATTTAATAAAGTGGTATATGTATATTCAAAATGTAATATTTGTCACTAAATCGGTCAATATAATAGATAAGGAAGTGCTTAATAATTGTTCATAATTTCAATAATAGTTCTTTTTAATAAAATTTTAGTCAACATATTCCACATATACGAGTGCATTATTAAAGTTTAAAATCAATACAAAGTATCGACAAAAAAATTTAGTACAGATAAAAATATTAGTTTTCTGATGTTTCTGTTAATAATTACCAATTTTACTGATTATTTATAATCAGCACAATCCCGACTGGTATTGTAAAAATCAATATGATACAAATACTCAAAATTATAATGTTCGGTCGTTTCCTAACCAGATTTCTGCAACACTTTAACCGTAGATTTGCCATTTTGGTAAACATACTTATTTAATGGAAAATGGTTAGACGCTTTAAATTCTTTCACTAATTGCTCCATCATTTTTAGCACAATGAATGAAATATCGATGTGTATATATAGGAACGGGTTGCTAATGTTAAATAAATACCAGCAATTAAAACTGAGTACTTTAACGACTTGCTAAATAAAGCCGAGGTCCAAGGTTATCAGAGTGTTCAGTTTACCGATGTTGTAGCCGACTGAACAGAGATACTGTTCTAAGTCGTCTTGGAATTAATTTGGTATTACGACATCTAAACGGCATTAAGGCAACCGATGCTGATAACGTCATCTATCCCATCATCTAAACCTTTACGTCGCGAGGGCGATGTTAATTTACCGTTTCAAATATGTACATGTAACATCAAATGTAAATTTAAATAACTATAATTGAAATTTGCCAACTAAAAAATATAGGATCAATTATAATTATCCAGTTATAAATTTGAATATTTCAGTATAGAGTGGTGGTGTTTAAATCTCCAGCTACCTAGTTTGTTGTTGAGTTGTTTTTCAACCAGTCGACAAACACGACATTACCACCATGTTTTTAGTTTCAATTACACGCCATTACTGACATATATCGTGATCAAGTTACCGGTGACACCGCGTGAAGGTAAATATTTGTCGTGTAACGTCGATGTTAGTCGGTCAATCCATTCGTCACCGGTCATGATAACATATCACCCAAAATGTTGACCATGGATAACATTTAATTAATTAATACAATTATTAGTGAATTGTGGTTGTCTAATGATATTCCAATGTCAAATTACCGAAAAAATTTAACTTCAGTGTTGTGTGTATAAGAACTGACGCTGTATCGTCTTGCTAAATATAATATATCTTTTATTGTTTCGTCATTTTTAGATTCATTCAACATTTGATCTAATAAAAATAAATGAAATGAATCTTAAGTTAATATTTCATTTAGCAAAAAATGATTATCTAAAGTTTCGCTCGGTATATGTCGATAATTTAGCCAAAAATTAATGAACTTCAAATCAATAATAAAATGGTCTATAATCTTGTTATTGCAATTATTGTGCACGATAGGATCGGTTCAGTTTTTGGATTAGGTATTCGAAAGGAACACACATGGTTTCAGGTCTGGTAAAGCAATTCAAAGTGCAATTCTACACAAGTCTCACAAGTTGATCGCAACAGTGGCAAAATTGCACATTTTACCACTGTTGCGATCGACTTGTGAAACGGTGCATTGTCTTGGTGAAGAGCGCTTTTTTCTAATTTATTTGGGGTCATGTTTCACAATTTCTTCCATCAAACGCTTAAATAACGCCATATAATATTCGCTATTGATGGTTCTTCCTTTCTCAAGGTAATTGACGAATAAAATACTGTGCGAATACCAAAATACGGAGTAAAAAACTTTACTTTGGATGGCATTCATCCTTTGATGTCCTTTCAGCTGACTGTCGATTTGACTCTGGAGTGTAGTGATGGATCCATGTTACATCCATTGTCACATACCGCATAAAGCAATTTTATTCCGTTGAGCTCCAAACATCTGAATCGTCGACGCGTTGTTGTTTTTGATCGACTGTGAGCATACGCGGTACCCATTTCGAACAGAGCTTTCTCATTATCAAATGTTTATGAAAAATGGTGAATACACTCTTCTTCTTCTTCTTCTTCTTCCTTGCCTTTTTCCTTATTCAGGGTCGGCCCTCCTACTTCTCAATCTATTTCTC
>JANSTX010057654.1:0-24422 GCA_027564355.1 Penthetria funebris
GGAGTACTCCAATTTTCCTCATCTTCGAACTTAGCCTCACAAATCAGATAAAAGTGACACGTGCAAAATTTCATAGCAAAATCTCGAAGCATTCTCAAGTTATCGTGCGCACAGACGGATGGACGGACGGACGGACGAATGGACATGCTCAAATCAATTTTTTTTTCAATTATAAGCACTTCTTTGTAATTTTTTTTTCTGAGATGTTCATTTCTTGGCGTTACATGAACGGAATCAAATACAATAGACCCTTGGAACTTCGTTCCCAGGGCCTAAAAATGTCACTGTAATTTTTATTAGAACAAATCCAATATTCAGAAAAAGATAAGAAATATTCTCAGGAATGGAAACAAATACGCAAATGAATATCTTCTATAAACGAGATCACTCATTTTCAAAATGTATATTCAAACGCAGACCAATCTCATTTATAGCAGGGCAACATATATTTAGGAAAATGGTGTAATTAACCAATTTTTATTAGAACAAGCAATTAAAGAATATTGCCATTACGATATTTTGAACCATAGGTTAATAACTGTTTTTCTAACAATTTAGTTTTGAGAAGTGAATGTCCAAATTTGCAGATTTGTTGGTTTGATAGCGAACTTCTGTAGTAACATCAAACTATCAATCTGATTAATTCTAGTTAAGATTAGTATTTTATTTGTGAGTTTTCCGTTTACTTTAATTCGTGTCGTGTTGCTAACATTTATCTGCTATATACGAGCAATAATTATGTTTTGCTGGATGTTAGCTTCTTTTAAACTGCATCGTTCTGAAGCCATTCTGTTCATCCCAAATCTCAGTTTTACTACCCTTCTGTAATTTACAGGTTTCTTTCTATTTCTTTTCCATATTTTTACTAAAACGGTTCCAGTTTTCCTTTTTAATTTTTGTTTTTTTGGCATTCATTCTATTGTTAATGAGTTTATATACTCCGTATTCTACTGGAGTTTTATGGCTTCTATATTTTAGGTACGTCTGCCGTTTTTCTGTTCACTTGTTTTGTAAATCCTGGTTTAATGTTGTGTTTTGCATGGATATTAACTTGCTTTCGTTCAACCGATTCATATGTTGAGTTATTAATCTTTTCTTTTAACTTGCACCATTATTTGATGTTATCTTCATCGTTGATGGAATTGTTGAAGATTTTAAGTTGTAATCTGTTCTAATATAGCTACCGATTCAATATTTGTTTATTGAATATATTCGGGAGTCTTAGGTTTTAGTAATTTTGCAATTATTCTGATCTTACAGAGAATCATATATAATTTGCTAATATGATAGTATGAGTCCAACATTATTCAATTTGCTAATGAATGGAATAATTCAAGGAACAAAAAAATCATCCGAACTCGAAGACAATCTTCAGTATATCTTATTTAGATTACACAGACTGACAGGGTTTGTTGATATTTACCATGAAAACGAATTTGTATAGCCAAATACCTAATTAGATGCCTTTGCCAGCTAATATGACGTTCTGCACCATCTTTTTTAAATTACTTCGAATATATTATAGTTGATATATATGCTTTAGCTTACTGTCAATTACTATCCAATTTGATATTATTTTGCGAACAGATCGTGCAAATGAAGCTAAATGGAATGTATACATGTTTTGTGTTTTATTGTGACTAATACGTACTATTAAGTGGTGAATGGAGTGACCGACTAATATCCTGAGGTTGCTCAACCTATTATATTTAATTGCTCACCGAAAACACGATCAAAGTATATTACCGGATTTATGACGTGTGTATACTAGTGCTAGGCATTATACAACATCAAACCTTTTTGAATAGCCATTGGTGGTCATATACATAAAAACAACATATTATTAGTGATGCTGAACTTCGAGATTTTTTGAAAAATATTGCTATAAATGAAAATTAATCGAGACTTAAAATAGTATTTCTGTTGTGTTTATCGACTTGGTAAAACTTTCTCACCAACAATCAACAAATAATCTGGCTGGGAATTTATACACTACTGTACTGAATTATTACATATATTCAGATATAAAACTGGACAGAATAATTGATTTCACATTTTTCTTATAATTTCAATTAATATTGTTGTGAGTACCACTGTAATTTAATACACTGGTGTGGCTCTATGCATTCATGTGATGCAAAGGTCGAGATGGTATGTATAGTATTCTGATGTACAAGAACTGTTGTAATTCGATTGTTCCTCTACTCATTCTTTGTGAATACTTACAGAGAAAACTGTCAGACATGGACGACCAGTAAAAACAGAATAGGAGGAAGATTTCCATTATTATTATTATGATGTATGACATATTTGAATACCGTAAATATCTGAAATAGACTGTATAAACACCATTCGCTTGTCTAATGCGGGTTTCTGAATTTTTGGGAGTTCCGCGCACAGTACAATATTTTTTCTAGATCTGCTGCTCATTTTATTCATTCTTTCCTTTTAAGATTGTTTAGGACAAGATTACAGACTATGTCTGGTACTATTGCTCATTTTATTCACTCTTACGTAATTCAACCAATCAATAGAACTATAAACTATAAGTTTCTAATAGGCAATATATAACGTTATCGGTTTGCAGCACTCAAACTATGTATGGTGTTATATAATTAAATATAATCATCCTAATTAATATTGAATTAATATTGCTACATTTTTTTAAAATTTTTTTTAGTAAATTCTAATAAAACAGCAAATAATGTATGTACGAAGTACTCGTACATATAATACTTTTCAGGTATATCGTGCTAAATTTAAAATCCAAAAGTATTTCTAAATTCTAGTTCATGACATTCTGTTTTGAACTCTGTATGTTAATGTTGACATTAAATTTTAAATAAACATTGCACTAGGAAATTTTATAGCATTTATGTGAAATTAATTACATTTATATAGTAATTTCATAGCAGAATAATATTTACTTTAAACATGAAATAAAATAATTGTATTTGCATATGATAAGCATCATATTACTAACGTACTTGATTATCAACATGTGAATGAACTTGATTCCAGTTTTCAATTGTGGTAGCAATAAAACTCGATGCAATTTATTGCATAGATACAATATCAATCAGAAATATTATTATTATTTGAATACGAAAGTATTATTTCTGCGTGTCACTACAGACACTTCATTATTGGTAAACCAAATCAATGTTTAAAGATACAATACTAGTTGATTATTAGCAACTTTAATAAAAAAAAATGTGGGTTTTGTCTATAATATCAACCAAAATCAAGATTACGTATATATATACACTTGCTATTAGAATACCATTGTCAAATGAACCCACATAAAATCCAATCACCACTATAAAATTTGTTTCCTATAATCATAATGTATAAGAGGTCTACTCTAGATCCCTAATTACAACTTAACGGTGCTCTCTTAACTATACAATAAACTGCTTTATCCGATTCTGTCACTAAAATGTACTTTTTTTTTGTATACTGACATAAAAATACCAATCGTAATAAGTCATATTAAGTCCTATAGCTAAATAGAAAAGTTGCAAATTTCTGTTTATATGTTGTGCTAAGGATGCATGGATCAAGTTATCTGACTTTTTGAATTTCTTATTTACTATAATACCTCGTCAATCGAGAATTGAAATAACTAGGATTAAATTAGACTCAGCTAAAATCGTAAATGTGCGGTTTTCTACTTATTTAGGAACTAACATCAATTCCATATAGCCTAGGTAAATATAGACTAGTAGAATGTTCAATGCAACGTTAAACGTCAATAAACGACCTTGGATTTAATGGTAATATCATGGTGACCTTTGGCTCACGTAAACGGAGATTAAAAGAAAAAAAATTGTTAGAGCTGTATACTTGACGCAGGTGGCACAGAAATCTATGAGATAAAATGACGTATACTTGGACTGAGCTAGATTCGATGGAAGGAAAGCTGATAAATGACTACATTTACGCGTGTCACTGGGCCATTGTTGTGTTATTGGTTTGTTGCTATGCAACGAATTATTAATGTTTCAAACTAATGTATATTGATTCGTCGATGACGTACCGCCTTGGCGTCAATAAGAAAACAAACGAAGACGAAGTAGAGACCTTGCAATACTGGGAAAGTTATTCGGAAAGTTGTTTGAAAACAGTTGGTGGTTGTAATGTCAGCTGTTGGGAATGCAATGTGGGGTCTCAGTTTCACGAAAGCTTAAATTGATTGTTTTCAAATGAAACTGTTTGTCGGTACTTTTGTATGGTTGCATCATGTCAAAATTCCAAGTTTTGATCAATAGGTGCCTTAAATGAGACGTATGTTCTCTGAAATCGTACATTTTCTAAACAGTGTCTAAAATTGCTATGCATCATAAATATGAAATAAGAAATATTTTTTAATTTAGTAACGCTTGTAATTGCTTTAGTCATAAATCAATTAAAGTACTATGAGTTAAGATACGCGTAATTACTACACAGTATGTATGCACAAGAATTTCATGGCAGCTATTATCTTATTATTACTAATAGTTAAATATGGTTAAATTAAATTTGAAAAAAAATGGGTATATACAACCATAGAGGAATAAATATATTTATTCCTCAATGATACAACTTTTATCTAATTTAATAAGATCTACATTGAATAATGTATCCTGATTAAGATTCTGTTTACTACATTTTTTAAAATTCTTTTAATTATAATAATTGTGGCATATCCAATAAGATAATGTTAATTTCTGGAGTTTATTTATTATACGTTGCGTTGAAATAGATTTATGTAGTTTTAGTATTAACATAAATTCGAAACTGGACATACATCTGTGTAAAATCCTGAACATTTCATCATTTCTACCATTACTTCTAGCAGCAGCATAGGGTGTCAACGATCATCACCGACATTGTTTACGATCTCTGGTCAGCATCTTCACTTTACTTTACGTTGTTTTTGGACCATCAGGTCTTCTATTACCCTGCGGATTATTGACGAGTGTGTATTTTACAATATCACCGGTTGCTTAATTGCATTGCCAATCCAATCCTACTTTCAACAAACTGACAATTTTGTTCATAGTCTCCAAATCTGTTAGTTTCCACAAATACTCGCTTGATATTTTTTATTAATCTCTGGCCAAATATGACCAGACATTTTTAGTATGCGCCTGAGGTACATATTGACGAAAACTTGAATTAGTGACATTATGTTATTGTTATTTTACAAGTTTCCCATAAAAAATTTAGTTTAAAAAATTCGCAACTTTTTTTTTTGAAATTTTTGACGACCACTTGACTCGATTTAACCTAGCCTTTTGTATTCAAAACTTTACATCTGTTTCAGCATCACCAACGATTGTCAAACAGCTTCCCAAATATTGGAAGTATTCTACTTTATATATATTTCTTCGCCATTGATCGCTAGTGAACATCTTCTCGACGTACCAATCTTCATTAATTTCATCTTTTGAATATTGATTTTTAAATCGACATGTAAGTTGTTTTTCACTAGTCGTTCTAATTTCATATATCGATAGTGATGTTAAGATCTTTAAGCCGATCAATTAGACCCCATTACCCAGTTTAAGACGAGCACGAACAATAATGGTAACTTGAACGTTCATCAGGAAATATACTCATCTTATCGACCATCGAAACATTTTATGGCAAAGCGTAATTTTTGCAAATAGTCCCTCGACTTCAATTATTGAACAAACAAACTTTATATAGGAACGCACCCAAAATTCTATGCAGTTACGGTTGATTTTTCAAGATCCCTCATTTATGTCGATTATTATGAACATAAAATAACTTTTGAGTGCGGTTCATTTAAAAAAGGGGCAGGATTGGAAAACGCAGAAATCTGCGAACATTTAATTTTAATTTTTGGAGACCATAAACTTCAGGAATGCCCCCGTTGGACTTCTATTAAAATAATAAGAATGATGCAGAGAACTGTCATCAGCATTAATGTGGATTTGTGTTTAGGTACAAAATGTGCTTAATAAAAATTAAGAAGATGGAACTCTCTCGTATCAAATTTGAAAGTGTCCAATTTGAAAGGATGCATATACTATACGGTGCCATCTTTGATAATAATGTCTCATGTCAAACTCTCTCCTTAGATATATCGAGTACAAGCACCTTCATCTCGACAAACATGTGCAAGCTTCTACTCCAAATCTCAGTAAATCCTCGTGTCTACTATAGAGTCTTTTTTTGTAGAGGTAAAGAAAACTTACGACGCTTAGAGAAGTGTATACAACCAGTATAGCTCTACATAAGCGCTCTTATCATACTCTACGTAAAAGTTCTCTCGACTAAAAAACTCGATAGTGTACACGCTATTTTTTGTGAATGGCAAAGCCATACACATTCTCTACGTTTTGCTAAACATGTTTGATAAGTTTTTTCTCTACAGTAGTAGTAGGTGTATAAATATTAATAATAATAAACAAATAATAATAATAATATTAATAAAATAAAAATAAAATCAATTTAATTAAATAAAATCTGCATTTTATCGGGAAGAATAATGATATCAACATCACAGAAAACACGAAATAAAATATCAAAACCGATCAACTTTACCATACGTCGTCTCTACAGTGAAGAAAAATTCGTCTTCAGTATACACAGTCTGAAAAGAGCATGGTAGACCTTTACTCAAAATTGCTCTTCAACAGCTCTACAGAGTAGAGCTCTATAGTGTACACACTGTAGGTAGAGTCTCTACACTTGACGCTCTGCACTTTACCGAAAAAACTCTATAGTGGACACTTGAATTGAAGTAATGGCTATGGGTCTGTAATTGACAGGCTAAAATTTAGAACACTTTTTTTGTGCAAATAGGCTGGACATTTGCAAATTTCCAAGCAGTCAGAAACTGTCTAAATTGCCGAAACACCGTATAAATGTAATGAAGTGGTAGCGATAATGATGCCGCACATTTACGCAGAACTATGACCGGAATACCATGAGTAAGGCTATTTCTTTATCTGTACTATTGTATGACTGTCAGATTTGAATGCGATGAATAAGATTGTCAATCAAAGAGTGTAGAATTGGATATTGCAAAATACTTACTTGACGTTAATCCCCAGGGTAATTGAAGACCCGGTCGTCCAAGAATAACTCGGTGAATAACACACATTAAGAAGTATATAGTACTAGTGAAAGGGGATAGAGTATACTTACCAAGTGTCGTGAACAATGGTGGTTCTTAGTAAACGGTCTATGCAGCCGCGTGGAATAATGATAAATGATTTCTAAATGATTATTAATTAATATATTATGTTACAAATACTTCGTGAATAAACTAAATTTCATTAATAATAAATATAATAGGTGACTTTAATATCATTAATAATTAAACATAATTCAATTAAAATTAATTACATTCGAAACTTGGGAAAATGCTTTTACCGCAAATTGATTTAGAACAGAAATAAATGAACAAAAGAAAGCAATTGCATTTCCATTTAGTGTTAGGTAATAATTGGAAGGCATGTACTCTCATATAAGGCGATGATTTGTAGTCGAAATATTAATGATTATTTTATTGATAGTAAATATTTTATTATGTTTTTCCAAGTGAATAAACAATTTTCCTTGCAGTGGCTACAGTAAATTTAATGTCAAAAAAAATAAATATTGGATAACAAAATTAAAAGAAAATATTGTTAACAGAGTAGTTTCGAACACGTGTAAGTTGTAATTTTTCTTTTAACATTAAAATATGTGGGTGATGGATATGTCTGATCACGTAAGATAGAATAATACGTGCTATATATTAATAATTGAATTTTCCATGGGTGTGGAAAACTATTTTCTATGAATAAATAAAATGGAAATATTATAGCTTTTAATTAACCTTCTGGGACTGGTGCTAGTAATGATATTTATTATGAAGAGTAGAATTTTTAGTAAAAAAAAAAACCATTTTTTTTTCTATATGTGATTTTTATTTTCATAGTTCCAAAAAGACAAATTTTATCCTTATATAAGAAAATAGCATATACTACACATATTTATAAATTTAACTAACCTGTAGCTATATATTTACAAAATACACGACCAGACAGTCTGCCAGACATATCCTATCTTCAGGATCTTTATAATAATAACATTGAATTTAGGATACATTTTCACGAGTATATAATAAATGATTCACCTAATACAGACAATAAATACTATAAATAGTCCTTATTCCGTTTAAATCAATACAAATATTCATTAAGGGCAAATATTTGATTATAATAGTTGGATTATGGCCAATTTCATTGATGTAAATGAAATAAAATTGTGAAAAACCTGTTGCTATACCTTTTCACTATATATATGCAAAAGGAAAATTGCTATAAAACATTTGTCGATATTTACTCTTGAGCTAAAAGGAATATCTAATGGGAGCGGTTTTTCCTTTTTTATGTTCGTGATATTCTTAAATTTTGCTATATGGAAATTACGATCAAACTATTAAATCTATCTATACTCTGAATAAACTTGTTAATATGCAATACACTATATATCCTTTTAAATTACAAAAAAATGAAAAATTGGATTAATTTAGGTTAATTTATAGACAACTGCTCCGTATACTCCTATATACTTCTTTATTCATATTTACCATAATATATATAGTATTGTTCTATTAGTTCATCGATACTAGAACTTTAGATTTAAAACAAGAATAGAAAAAACACGTCCTTTATTTTCAATCAAAAAAAAAAAATCAATTACTATTTAACCAAGTTAACCTCTTTATTGCTTTATACAATAAATAGGGAGGGTATCCTTAAAAAAATATTAATTAACTTTGTCATTTTGTAAATATAATAAAATTATTATATATGGTAAATTATTTATTACAAGAATGATACCCATCCTTAGCATTAACATCTAGCGTAAGAAATGCAATAGACGCCCATACAATCAGATCTTAAATTAATTGCCTCATCAATATGATATAAATAAAATAAAATGCCATCTACCAACTCTGGCAAATGAGACTAAGTGAATTAGACTCGATCATAATGTTTGCGCAAAAAGATCAAAAGGGTGCTTAGCACTAACGCGAATAGGTACATCAACATAATTGGAATCTTCTACGCGTCTGCATATTCGGATCACCACCAGTCAAACGGTGAACGAACTGGCATCGTTATCGTTAACACGTACAAAATAACATATTCTAAAACATAAATTCAATTATCACACATATTGTTATTGTGATCTACACTATAGCTAATTTTTCTGGACGTTTGATGTTAAAATTAGCATGTAATATATGCTAATTTATATTGTTTTTACTTTAATGCTTACCTATGTGATATCACGGTGACACTTATGTGGTTCCACAGTAAAACTTAAATGGTCTCATAGTTAAAAATAATGTGGCTTCAAGGTAATACTTATTGTGATATCACGCTTATAAATCTCGCATTTTTGTTTATTTCATTCAGGGTATAAAAATACGTTTTCTATACCATGAAGAAAAACAAGTGTTTAGCTTAAATTTGTAAATACTATCTAACATTCCTGCTCGCCGGAAACGAAATTAAAAAAAAAAAACCATTTATTTTATTGCTTCTACTTTAATATAGTCTTGAATAGAATTGAATTCAATTAAATTCTTACGCTAATAGTAGTGGTGGTATTACAATAAAACTTAATATGGTCTCACGTTTATATTTATGTAATTTTACGGTAAAATTTTTGTGGTCTAATGACAAAACTAGTGTGGTCTTACGTTAATGCTTTTGTGGAGTCACAGCAATAAGTTACGATATCTATTCATTTGCCACACTTATTTTGCTTCAGGATGAAAAAATTATGTTTTTTACTTTACAGCGAAATAAATGGCTAACTTAAAATTTTGAATACAACCTAAAGTTTCTGTTCGCCTGTTACTGAATTTGTAAAAAATGTCTTTTAAATTACTGACAACAAATATGAAAGACTAAGTGCAACGTAACAAATTTCATTTCCGTCCAAGTTATGAATGTTATGACTCATCGAAAACTGCGCGAACGAACATAAACAGTGGCGTAATCGTCTGTAATCGAACGACCTTTTTTGCATACCTTTTAAATACGTGTTTAATTGCTGCTCGCAAAATTTTGATAAATGGCTCGGACTATCATGGAGCTTGGCCACCTCTGATCTTGCTTAAATTGGCAACATTTCGGTCAAGATTGATCCCCATTTAACATGATGTTTACATATTTAAATCGTCTGAAAATCTGAGTGGTACATTTATAAACGTGGTACCTATTTACCATCAAGTATATTATGTATATAAACAAATAGGATAAAAATATGTAGCAATACCAATAGGTACATCATAATTCGTTGAAATGTTGTTATGAGTTGCATTTTAATATTTTAAAGATCAGAGGTTCTCCAATTCATATCTGCCAATGAATATAAATGTAGGAATACATCATGGCATATACCACACTTGAATGGCAGTAGGTATAATATCGATCCTGTAATTTAGTCTAACGAATGGAGAAGATAATGTATGGATATATAAAGATAGACTAAAAATTGTGAAACATGTATAATGGCAGTAGTGAATTCGAATATTCGAATAGACACAGACGGACCGAGATGAATAAATAATTAACATGAAAGTTAATTAATTTATTACTTTTTTAAAAACTTTTACTCACTTAATTTCAATGAATGTAAGATGAGACGTCTGTCTACCCTATTTGGTACTCATTAATCTGTTTATTCAGATATAACCCTTAATTTACATAATTTTGGAAAATAACAAAACAAAAAGGAAGTATAATATTACGTGATTGGACTGAGAGAAACCTTTATTTCCACGAAATTCATGAATTCTCGTATACAAATTAAAAATGCACAAAGCTAGCCTTTAACAACACTATAAACAGTACGTGATTTTCTGTTTTTCTAATAATTTTTTCTTTTTATTTTCTTTTTTTTTTATTTTTTCTTTTTTTTTTTGTACTATCATTTTTATGTCTATAAAAAAAAACATATATTCAGTTTCTATAAAACCATTATTATTGTACACCTTACTCCTTCCATTTAGGTCAATAACCTATTCCAACCCAAACAAATTGTTGTTTATATGCATATTTTTTATATATATAAAAAGAAAATCGTAAAATAATTAAAAGGAAACTTCATGCATTTTCCATTGTTAAATTGAAAATGAAAAGAAAATTGTTATTAATGAGTGACTGTTTGTATATAAATCTTGGTAGTATTCTATGAACGAGTACAATTTTTATGGTATAAACAATTGGGTTTATCATTGTTTACCTAGAAAGTAGAAAGAAAGTTGAAAATTATATGGAATTAAATGAGAACTATTTAAATAAAATCTTATGTTATATGTACCTGTGCCAATAGACTCTGTACATATGCTGAGATAATGTAATGTATTGTCATTCCTTATGGATATAATTAATTCATAATTATAAATAGTAAATTTCTCCATCATGTTCCTTCTCAACACCAAAATTAGAAACACATAAGGCAATACAAATTCAAAATACAGTGGATTACACAGATTTGCCAAAAACTAACCATAACAAATACATAATCAGAACAATTATTACACCTTGATCATATACAATTCTTTATATATAAAAATTGTCTGTAAAATGCATCTTTTATATTACTACAGATCTTAGCATATCTGTTCTCCTATATAATGGTAGGTATATCGGATTTAAATTGAAACAATGTTTCCATAATGCATTGTTAAATGCGGGTTGATGAATTTGTCGTTGCTTTTTTCATTCGATTGTTTGAATAAAGCATATTTAGCTAGTAATACATGATCTAGGAATTTGAGAATATTATTCCCAAATCAAACACTTCTATCTCATAGGTAAGATTTATCCCCGATAATAATTTCATTATAAATTAATGTGCATCACAATTGATTAACATTAAAATATTTCTTTGGTGTTTTACAATGTTCCGGGTACTTGTCCTGGTATTGTGATAATGTGTTTATAATTTCGCCAGGATATGTCCCTTGAACAACATGAACTTTAGAAGTATTCAGCAAACCATTAAAGTTAGTTCATTTAATTGGTACGTATCGTTACCAGTTAGTTTATCTGTCAGGCTGTAAGTTTTATTTATGTTGTTTGAAGTATACCAAGCTCGATCTAAAATATTTTATGTTGTCATAATGGGTCGTCAGCTTCTATTAATTTATCATATTTTGTTATTGTTAATTTTACTTTTTATATGCCTTTTTTTCATTATTTGATGCCACGATTCATAGCTACTCCATTCGTTAATTGCGTTGTTAGTGTTGATACACATTTTTTCATCATTATCGAAAAGGATAATGTCTGGTGAATACAACGGGTGACATATGACACCCCATTTCATTGTTTCCAAGTATGTTTTGACGGGTCTTGTAACATGTGGCCGAGCGTTGACACATGCTCTCCTCGTATTGCAGCCGTTTTGCTTTCAATGTTTGGACTCAAATGCATCAATTATAGTCGATAGCGTTTTCCTGTGATGGTTTCGTTAGTTTTCCTGTGATGGTTTCGTGGTGTTAGGTACACATAATACACTACACTCAGCTAATCTCACCAAATACACAGCATCAGTTTAGAATCATGAATATTCATCATGCATGACCTGGCTTAAGCCACGATTTTCTACGCTTCAGGTTATAATGATGTATCTACTTTTCATCAGCATCTGGTCACGCCTCTCGGCTTCGATTCGTATTGCACCCATTTTACTTACTCCTAACGATTCTACAAGTTCATTTTTCATCTGACATGAATCTTCATCGAGTAGTGCTTACAACTCTTTGTCTTCAAACTTTTTCGGTGCGCCAGAGCGTTTTTTTATCTTCAACATCAAAATCATTACTTTATTAAAGCGTTCAAAGTATACGTTGTTGGTTGTTTCCGATAGAGCATGGTCGCCGTAAGTCGCCACATGAATATTATATGCTTCAGCTGCAGATTTTTTTTTTGGTAAAAAATGAATGCAGTAAAGTTCACCGCAAATACTCTTTTTTTGGCACTAAACTCGACATATTTAACACTATGAAAAGCTATGTTGTTTACACTTCGGTTAAATAAAATATACGGTCATGTCAAGCCTAATGATTAAGTTTCACGATAAAGTTAACTGTATTATTGCTCGATGAAAGAAGATGATTTTTAATTTTTATCTACCCTTAATAAATTTTTTAAAATATACTTTTGACAGAACCCTACAGATCATTCTTTATACATATTCTGCATATTTTTGTTCTTCTTTCTGAATTCAACTATTATAGTTATTGACATTTTGCTGAAAGTGCACCAAAAAAGTTTACCTCCTTCTGAGAGGTAAACGGAGCATTTGCACAAGACACATAACCCCTATATAACGTATATAATCACTGGTTGCGAAATTTTATAGGGTATATTCCAAAAAGATCAAATTATACAGAAAGTATAGTGATGGATATTTCGTTAAAGATCAAATTTGGAAATTTTCGTCAATTTTGATTATTTGTTGTGAATTATTAATTGACTTGTTTCAATTGAAAATCACTTTGGTGTACAACAATGCACATTTAGAAATGTGATGGTATTTATTTTTTTTAAATTTTATATCTTAGAATATGAGCGTGATCACATACGATGACCTTTGAAAAATATTCCGTTCTTTCTAATTATTTATTGTGGATTATTAAATTCAGGCGTTTTAGCTGAAAATCTTTTCGGTACAACAATGGATCATTTAGTCATCATGTGATGGGATTATTGGTTTTTACAGTTTATTAAAATTTTGTAGGTCAGAATTTTGGGGCGCGATCAAATATGATAATCTTTGAAAAATATTTCAAAGAAGATCAAATTACAAAAAGCATACTGATGGATATTTCGTTAAAGATCAAATTTGGAAATTTTCGTCAGTTTTAATTATTTATTGTGGATTATTAAATTACTTGTTTCAACTGAAAATCACTTTGGTACAACAATGGACATTTAGCTGTATGCTATTATTTTCTTTGTGAATTTAAAAAAAAATATCTTATTTTAGAATACTCTTGCGAATTTACAAAATAAAAATATTCGATATTTGCAAATAACATAAGTGAATATCGTGCATCGCTTATAAATAAAAGAATGTAATTATTCATTAGGTCTATGCAAATTTCTTATAAAAATGTAATTTGATTTATTATTTACTGTGTCTATGTTCAATTTCATGGTCAATAATGAATATTTTAATTATCTATTTACACTAAAGCGTATTTTATTCCTTTGTCCATCCAGCACTTGTCACGGAAATTTAACTGTCTAATTCACGAATTTCAGTTATCTTTGCATTTTATCAATAACTTTTAAGTTGATATGCAAATCATATTTCACAAAGGAATATGAAAATTTGAACAATGTTAACGAATAGCTGATTATGTGTACAGAACTTATTATTATTATGCATCTAAGTTGCACTATATGCACTATGTACTTAGTTATATGTCTGATATATTATGTATTCATAATTTTTTTTTTGTACATGCCACAGAATATTTGAATGCATCATTTATGATTAAAATACATATAGTGTCATTAAAGTATTTTATGCTTCTATATGCTATTATATTATACAATATCCCCTATTAGGAGACACATATAACTATAGTAAGTAGAATGATATGTGAGTACTATAAAGTTACATTATTTATAAACAACAAATTGTTCACATCCTTCAATTTGAATTCTCCCTCATTTTCATGATAAATTGCCACTTTGCCATAGTGAACATATGGATACTGTACAGTTTATGATTTTATTTTATTCTAATTTATATAGAAAGTATGTAATGATTATTCTATATATATATATAAATACACACATATGATACCTACTTGCATAGTTCTTGAACCTAAATTATATAAATATTATATCATTTCAATTATATAAATGGCATTTTATAAAATCAAATTAAGTAATTGAAATTGCATATGGGACAATAGGAATTAAAAATGGAATTGGGTAAGAATTGTATGCAAACAAACTAAGACATTAATTAATTTAAAATCTTAAGTACTATTTCTACTAGCAAAACTAATGGCAATGAAATTGCATCAAATCGTCCGTTTATATTTATAATTTAACTACTCGTAGAACCATCAACTTTTGCCAAAGTACTTCTCTAACATTAAAAGTCTATTATATTATTATACTAAACAAGACGGCGAGTCATCAATGCACCAAAATCTATCTGTGAATTACACTTCACTAGACGCTAAGTCGCATGTTCGTCACTTGTACCCTGTTCGTTATAGTAATCATATCTCATACCATGCGTTTCGTAGTTCACATCAAAAACACACCTAAATGTTCATCAAATAAACCATCAAGTTTTTTACGGTGCAACATTCTACGAGTCAAGATAAGGAGCAATGTTTTCAAGAATTGTTCACATCATAACACGATCAATTGATTAAATTCAACAAATGACATATATAATGGTGTTGATTATTAAGGGATTTATATGATGTGTTCATGATCTGTAATGTGTGAAACGAGTCTGTTTTTTAAATCGGATTTTGTAAACCCCTAGACGTGTGGAACAGAATCCTGGAAAATTCGTGTAGTCGACCTTCTCTAAATATTTGTTGCGTCGTATTTAAGATAATATACAGTAATTTCTGGGTTAAATTGGACATTCTGTTCTGTATCACTTTCCGGTCCGTTTTTTTTTTAAAATCAGTTTTCCTTTAATTATTTGAGTTTACTATGTTCGTAAATTCTGACCAATTCCGAGATTGCAAACCAACCTTTGTATTAGTGTCTCCCATATATAATTAATAACATTTGATTATTTAATCAATAATCAAGACTTCGTAATAATTGACTATAAAATGCATAGACATATAATTATTCAATCAAATATTGATTTCCACTCGTTTAGCAATAAATCAACTCCACTACTATGATCCATATGATTCGGTTTTCTAGAAAACTAATCGATTTGATGCGTAGATGTAGATCCTTCTCCATTTTTCTTTCACCGCATCTCACTCAGCCCAGGAACTTCGTGTTTAAATATCCTTAATTCTTATGCCAATTACGCCAATTTTATTGATTCAAGCATATGGTCGTAACACTACAGGTTCCAAATCATGCCCGTTTACGTAAGCTAAAGACCCCTCATTGTATTTCAGTTCGAGTTACATGTCCATAGCTCCTTAGGTTGGTTGAATTGATGTTAGTTCCTAAAGTAGGTTCGCAACCGCGCACAAACAGTTTTTGTTTTAGGTGCGTTCAATTTGATGATAGTAATTTTTATAACTCTGCTCCCATGGTTGCTTGTAAAGGTATAGTAAACAATTGATGAGGAATTCAACTAATTAGAATATGGTTCATCCTATCACACATAGGGATGTAGTGAACGAAAAATCTTTAATACTCGTGAAAAACATATACAACAAATCTATTATAATTCTAAAAATAATTAAAAATTTGTAAAACGAACAGCAGGAACCTCATCTCGTTATAGTGCCAATTTGCTTAAAAAGGAAAACTCAGCAGATATGGACTGGTTAAGGTTAATTGATGAACATATTACCAACTGAAATAAGGCTAAAATCATACACGAAAGAAACCGACCAGATTACAGCAGCGAAACTAAGTTTAAAACAGTAAGCTTTTTTGAATGTTTAGTTATGTACATACAACTATATAAGGGATTAGTACTCAAGAAAGTTGATCGTTCATAATTAACCAATGTGATGTTATATGTGCCGGGAAAAGGGACTTAGATAGGCAGAATGCTATGTATTCGGATATACAACAGAAAAAGTAATGTTCTTCTCAGTAATGCAGTGAGAATGGTAAATTATAGAACATTATTTAAATCTAACCATAGTACTATAATTATATACATTTTAACAGACACATCAGTTGCCCGGCATACATAAACCAGAAGCACTCAAATTGGCGACAATCATATTCATAATCATTAAAATTAACTTTCATCAAACTAACCTATGGTTGAACTATGTAAAACCTTTAATACGGAAAAGAAAATCGACGTAGTTTTTATACAGGAAGGGTGGTGCAATTCTGTAAAAATAAGATAAAAGTGTGATTGTGTAAATGAGCACGAATGCACTAGTTAGTACCTTTGATTGCTAAAAATATGATAGGGCAGACCATAAATGAAAAGATTAAATACTTATTCGAAGAATATTGGATTAGCAACAGAGTTAGTGCAGAGTTGATGATGAATGGTCCGTTGACTAATAGATCCAGAACGTTTCTTATCCTACAACATTAAAATGGAAAGCATTAAGCATTCTTAATGGTCATAAACACGTGTTGAAAATTGGTATTGATACACTTACATAGTATGCAGGAGGAGTAAAAGAGGATGAAGAAACGCCGAGGCATTGAATAAGTGCATGCGAGACACAATCGGAAATATGCACAAGGAATTAATTTTCTCCCGATTATTATCAGTAATAGAAACATTTAATAGCTTGGTAATATTAAACAGTCTGTGTTTGCTAATTTAAATAATATTTTCAAAATAATTTATATCTGAATTTCCACTATTAAGTTACTATTTACAAAAAAAAAAAAAAATGGCCAGACATGGTTCGGACTCGGACATATCACTGGCGGAGCTAGTATCTTCGCTCCGCTAATTTCGTTCCACCATGAAATCGCTATGTATTAGTTTAATGTGGCTAATATTAGACTGCCTTTGCTTAGGATATCTAGAATAACTTGATCCGAGTATGCGCGAGGTAATAAGAAGAACTTATATAATCGCAGTTGCGATAATGTAAGGGGAAAAAGAAACTGACGAACACATCTTGTACTGAGATAATACTGCGCCTAGAATTTCAAGAGAATTGGTGGCATTTATTAATGCCACTGACTGTAGGTAATTGCTTACATTTATTTTACGTGTGGTTTCTCGTGCTTTGTGGTATTAAAAATCAATACATTTTAAATTTTATTCGTCGAGGCCAATCAATTCTTTACTACAATTTTAATTATCAGTGATTTGTAACTCAAAGCTAACCTCGAAGATATGATCCATAAAAACTTCTTGGGAATTTTAGTTTTTATATTTATGTATTCATTCTGATCATGATATAAATGTAGAATTTGACTCAATGTATGGTTGGTTTTCCAATACATTTCATGCAATTTCGTTGGAAAATATAATTTATTTGAATGTAAAACCCCATTTCAATGTACGAATTTTATGGACAATATATTTTCAAGAGCACTTTAGTAAATTAATTTTCATTTATTTGAAATCTATCAGTAAATTGCAATCATGCTTTTGTAAAAAAGGTTCTTTCAATTTGATATTTCATTCTAATCGGCAAAAATTTTTAAAAAATATTAACAACATATCTGACAATCTGATTGTCCCTGCATATTTAGAAATAGATTCAAATATTATGTTATGCAATTAAACGAATAAATATACTCGTATATAGGTTGTGTATATGTAAAAGGATATTTCTATATATCCAGTTAAATCAATTGATATGAATCTTTATACAAGATTGGAAATTGAAAAATCCCAATAAATAAATTATTCACAGCACGGTGATGAATACCATCCTATATGGTTAAAATATAGGTGAATGTCATGATTGTATTCTCGATGAATGAATACATCTTAGCAAAAAGTGCACATTAATATACTGTCAAATTGGAATACATTATCTTTATCTTAGTAAGGGTAACTCAATTGCAATTATTTGGTTGGCACTTGATATCATAGGTTTATTGGAAAGTGTAAGGTAACATAAAGGAAACAATAATTTACCAAATTAATCACTCAAAATAGATTAGGATGATATGGTCACGTAATGCGTAGACCAGAAACTTTCTGTGTGAAATTGGCTTTAACTATTGTAAATGATGCTAGAAATCGGTTGTTTAAAATGACTTGAACATATTAAATGCAGAGAGTGTCGATATAAAAGACAGAAGCTTATTGGGAAATAGATTGAGCAACAGCAGGACCCACCTAAAATAAGGAATGAAGAAGAATTAGCAACATAATAAGGTTTTCTATATCACGAAGAGTTACTCACTTCGGCATAAAATTGGGTAAAACTATTCATTTTATGTATGATTGAAAAAAAACAACATTTTATTAAACTAAAAATGATTTAAAGAATTAATATTAAAATATGCCTTCTTTAACCTAATTGTAAATTACAGATTTCTACTTTTAAGTGAGGTAATTCTAATTTTTATAACAAAAAATTATTTAAGAACTGCTACAGTGGCATAACATAACGATAATTAAAATTTATGTTTACATATTGACTATTAATTTGGATACTTACTTTTCATCTGGTGGCGGTGGCATAACTTCATGTCCTGAAGGACTTCTTGGTGGCGTTTTCTCTATTTCCATCATAGCAAGTGGTGCTTCTGGTGGTGGCATTGGACTCACAGTATTACTATCCATTTTAAATATAATTTCCACTTTTTATTTAATTATTTTTTGAATCTTTCGGTTTCACTGTCTATATTTCTCTTATTATTTTTCTCTTCTTAACTCTTTGAATAAATGGCCATAAATATTTTTATATCTCAACAATACTAGTTAGTATATACTGTAAAATTTCTTACATTTAATTATTATATACAATGAATTTAGATCAAAAATGATAAGTAATTATTTCGTTTATCTAAGATTTCGCAATAATCTGCTTAGTACTACTGTGATTTATACGCTATTATGATTTTATGATAAAAAGAATATAATCTTTTTGTAAATTATGAATCATAACGAATGTTTTCCTATAATATACTTAATGTATATATACGAATTAATTCATTCGCCGTAGGGTGATGAACTGTTTAAACAAATGATATCTATATGGGGTAGTTAAACCTCTATATTGTATAACAAAACATAAACGCATTAAACATAGCAAAGCTAGTGACCTAAAATAAGGTTATTAAAGGAACTTGAATATGTTCTCCACTCTGGAGTTACCGATTATCTTCGATGTTGTTCAACCCATCTTCATCAGAACACGATGTCACTGGTAACTCGCTCACGATAATTTAGTGGAGTGATGCATACATTTCCAGTTACATTATCTGTTGGTGAAATATTTTCAGTTAATAAAAAAATGTGACAGATTCACTCTTTTAAGCCCAGAACACATGCCAGAAATAATATATAAGAAAATATATAAGGTCGGATCACGATTCACATATTTGGGCCGGTACTCCTACAACCACAGATACTTCAGCTTAGGCGTAAAGTGGGTGCGACGCTATATCTTTTCTATTAATATTATATTGGTGATTGCTTTACTGAATCGCCGGTATTATGTCCAATATTAGAATATTCTCTCAAAAATACTCGACTTGTTCGGTTATCGCACTCGGGTTCTGTTCATTTTACATTTAGTCGTAGAATTAGATTTCGAGGGCATATTTATATCGTAACTTTATGGTCTCCAAAAATTCAAATCAAATGTTCACAGATTCCTGCGTTCCAATTTTCCTCCTATTTCCATATGAATCATCGTTATTTTGTGTTTGTGTTAATAACATTAAAGGGGGTAGCCACTCCCGAAAAAAGAACTTCAGTTTAAAAAAGAAAATAAAATAAATGGACAGATAATTAATGAATTTAAAAGAGTAAATTTCCGTACTGTAAAATAAATTATGAATTTGGTCCTGGTAGTGGTAAAGCAGTATACAGTATGAAGGTAGCCCTGAATTTGAATTCCATTGTAGACATGATTTATTTAAGTAAATTTATCACCTTGACCTTGAAAAAACCTGTTGTTTCCCAGTGAAAAGTCAATTTTTTACCCAGACTAAGAAGTCGTAGTGTTTATACCGATCCTGTGTCTAATTTATCCACGAAAACAAGTATTATTTGACCATGTCTGTGAATCAATCGAAATACAGTTAGTCACATCTTTATATGAACAAAATCTGTTTTGATTGTACTAATCTATGAGGGAAACGGAATAAATTAGGCGCGACTATTTTTGCACAATCAAAATTGGTCCTACCATAAAAAACAAGAATTTTTTGTCTGGAAAAATCTGTTCCGGAATTGAGTTATTGCTGCTATTTTCGTGATTTTTTTTACCGATTCGACAATGACACTATCTTCGTTTGGACGATCTCACGCAATTACTGTCACCTACTATGATCGAGTTTACAGTGAGGCCGTTACATGTTGGTTAACTTAGGTTGAGTAAGCTCGATGTTAGTCGATCACACTGTTCGTCACGATGTATTTACTCTTGATTTATATAATAATTACAATATGTTTCCATTCTTCGTAATTTTTTTTTTTTTTTTTTAATAAAATAATGTAAATATCAAGTTTTTCATATCTGAAAATTTTATTTTCCCTAATTGTAAAATCGCATAATTGTTTGCATATATTTTCAAGTGAAAATCCATTAAATAAAGGCAATATTATTTGAAAAATTTATACTTTGGTTACATAAGTAAGTACATTATTGTGTAATATACGAAATGCTAAGAAAAAATTGATATTTTAGATTTCAGATGCTATGTCTAAATTGGTGGTTGTGGAAATTATTGGAATAAATGAGTATAAGTTGCAAAATAAATATAAATAAGAGTTTGCGATATCCTTCATTTGCATATTCATCAATCAATAATCTTTTGTGCTAATATATTGAAGTAAATTTTCTTCGATTCTTATTAATGATTGTATTCCTTAAATGTATTACATTTCTAATATTGAATCCTTTGTACTGATTATAAATAATATTATATTACAAAATTTGAATATAAATAATTAAATAAGAAACTACGAGTACTCTAATCATTTTATAGAATTTAATATCTTATAAGTAGCGACAAAGATAATATACAAAGACTTGTGTTATCCCATGTATTAAATTCAAGTAAATAGTCTATCTGGATATATGAAATTAATCAGTTTTTAATATATTATAGTAATGAAAATGCACATGTAGAGAAACTATTTTATTAGATGTACCTTCAAATACGATATAACTGTCTCCTTAATGACGGTTCTTTATCAAATTAATATTAGATATTCGAGTTAAGTATATGTTTTACTATATCACCGACTGTTCGTTCCAGTATATGACTGATTGCCAATTCTACTATCTTCAGTTGACAATTCTGTTCATTCGCTACCAGATCTGTCAGTTTTCTCATTTGATATTGTATATGACTGAGGCATTTATTTACGAAAACTTGAATGTGTGATGAATTGTTGTTACCTTCCAAGTTTCGCAGTCATATGATTCGTATGTAAAAAAACAGGGGGTTATAGTAGGTATAAACAGTTAATTTTAAAAAGAGGCAAAGATTTTTTTAACTATTGGGTGAAAATGTAGAATCACCACTCCTCACCCTCAGAGTAGTGACTATATACGTTGTATATAGGGGATGTCCAAACGTCCAATTCCTTATTAGCATTTATTGTGCTGGTAGACCTTCAGCAAAATGTTAATAAGTTGAATTCAAAAAGAAGAAAAAAAATATGCAGAATATGTGTATAAAGAACCCCTCTCTAGGGTTCTGTCAAAATTATGTGTGTTAAAAATAGACCACAAACGTTTTTTAGAAAGGGCAACTGATTATGAATAATTATAAAAAAAAAAACTTTATCTTATATCGATTTAAATACCATTGAAAGTTTTTTTCTTTTTTCAGTTTTTAAAGTTTTTTAAATTTTTTCTACCCTTAATAATTTTATAAAATATAATTTTGACAGAACCCTATAGAGGAGTTGCTTCACACATATAATGCTTATTTCTGAATAAAAATTTTGTAATTATTGACATTTTGATGAAGGTATACCAATAAAATTTTCCTCTCTGAGGAGTTAACGGGGTTTTTATATAAGAAATCCTAATAGGGTTTTAGTCGCGGATATATTTTCTATTGTATGTGTAAAGTCACTACTCTGGGAGCGATAAATGGTGATTATATCTGCTATTATTTGTAACTCGCTTTTTTGTTTATTTTGTTAGAAATATAAAATGATTTCAGTTCTGGTAAATTATTGCGGGCGCATATTTACTTCCTCAATTGGAATTCGAGACGAAAATTATCGAAAACAAGGTTTATTTAGAAGTAGATACTGGGCAGTTTGGCATATCAATTTAAATTGAAGAAATATAGAATCTATTATAACATCGATTCAAAAGGAATTTGGTATTCAATGATCAAATACACCGAAAGTATTGCTTGGCCAGCGACAACATAAAAAATTTAATAATTTCTAATAAAAAACTGTTCGCCGTTACAATGAGCGACCAATTGTACCAACAAAAGGTCTTAAATGATGCATTGATTTCTGGGCCATACAAACAATTTATTACCAACTGTTGGAATTATCAGTACAATTCGTCACCATCCTGACATTTTAACATATGTTTAAGAACTTGAATTGAACTAACAATAATGGCATGAATATTAAAGGTGATAATATCTACATATATCGACTGTGGCGATTGTGATGCTAAATGAATTAAACATTGAATTTTTGCAGATTGATTTTACAAAAAATCAATACATCTAAAATTAAAAAAAAGTTCTAGAATAGAATTTAGAACACTGCATTCCTTATCATCCTATAATCATTGGTAGAATGTAAAAAAATATAAGGTAAATACATAATTGTAAAAGAGAATGAAAAGTATGAAATAGAATTAAGAAAAATTTTTTGAATGACCAGCTTTTGGAAAATTTTAGTCATATGTTGAAAGAAAACATCCTGGATTTTTGTTTTAAGTTGAAGATATTTAACAAATTTGTGCTACCAGAGTATTCAACAAATGAAGTAGAAACATTAAGTTTCGATTACTAAATGATTACTTTAGATCTATGCGTAATTTTAATTCAGTTGTTAAGTTAACTTAAATAACATAATTAATGTGTTAATTAAAGTGGCGTTAAGCTGGTGATATTTCAAAATTTATAAATCAGCGTTGACTAGAAAATGTTACGAAATGTGGATGATATGACAAGGGCATAAAAATTTTAGAAAATCCTCAATCATATGAACATCGTATAATAACCGATACAAATATAAACTTTATGGCTAAGATCAATCCAAATCCAAATCCAATGTGCAGATATGATGATGATTATAGTAAAAGATTAAAATATATTTTTCATTGCAATATATGAAAAAACAAGTACAGATCTACATTTCTAAATGTAAATTGTGTTTATTGAACCAACATAATAATCATAATTCCATAGCTTTATTTGCTAATTTACAACTAAATGTATTATTGAATTATAATGGACAAATAAAAGCACTTAATGCCACCACCCTCATATATACAAAATAAATGGGTTCTTATTTTATCGTTTCGGTAAATTAGTATGAGTGTGAATTCCATTCATATTCAGATATTAATTTAAATTCATCGGAAAGTATATGTAAATTTCAAGTATTAT
>JANSTX010057665.1:0-10234 GCA_027564355.1 Penthetria funebris
AAATGAATAATAAATAAATGATTTCCTTTCTCTCCTTTCTTGTATTTGGCTTTTGTTTTACTGCCGGCGGCCGCCTGTATCGTCACTTTCTGCATTCAATCTGTTCAGGTCATTTTGAACAACTAGTGGTTCTGTTGAATGTTACAAAATAAGTCAAATTGAAATGCATTTTACATCCATTTGCGATATATTTTATATAATATATTTGCTGTATATTACAAAGTTTGTCAGTTTATATCGGAATTTAAGTACCATCGCCACGATCACCGATATTGTATATCTATCAGACCTGCATTTTTTTTATATAATTTTCACTGTTTATTCTGTATCTTGTGTTGAGTTTAATTTTGGAAAGTAGTATGATATGGAACATATAAGAACACTTCAGTTCGATTAGTTCGCAATTGTGCATACCAATCTACGAATTCACATTCAAGTTTAATACTATGAGATGCGTTTTGATTAGTAGCGAAAATTGATAATGAACCGAATGATAAATTCCTGTTAACGGTTTCTTATCTTATAAGCAAACGAAAGTTACAGCCAAATATAATAAAACAATCTGTTTTCATCGAGTATAATGGAATGTCTTTAGCAGCAAAACAAAGATCGGGCCATAAGAATGGCTCTTGATTTTGTAATGTATGTGTACATTAATAGTTTTGCCGCAATTGAATCAATATGTTGTAGAAATATCTGGCCAACTTCATACTAAATGAGATCTTTTAATCATTATTATGTTGCTTACAGATCTGAATTGAAACCCACGACATTCGTTGGTTTTTTCGTGTTTTTTTTACATAATTTACTTCGGCTGTGGTTTACTTTCACAATTGATACATTTAGTTAAGGTCGTCATCTTTATTTCTGGAGCCAATATTTTGGGGTAGATACCTGGATCATGTTTTTCGGTACATTTTACACACTTATATTTCATATTGCAATTAAATGTCGCAACTCTATAATGTTGTCATATTTTGCATTTAGGGATGTCAGTCGGTGATTGGGGTTCATTGTAATTTTATTATTCAGTATATTATTAGATGGGAAATAGTTTTCTATCTTACGCATATGAAAGTGTTACACAAGACTTTAAATAATAGTCTAAACAATTTTTTTTTGTTTTTATTATAATGAAATGCTTTAACTGTATATGTTTAACCACGTGTTTATATTCTATGCAAATTAAAATGACTAAAAATATGTTTATAATAAATTTTTCGTTTTGCAAATATAATTTTAGTATTCAATTAACTGTCCTTGTTGTATGTAATGAAAACAATTTAGAGTCGAGATAAATAATAAATTTCGATTAATAAAAGAGGAAATAAATAGGAAAGTTTTAATTTAGATTTATAAGTCAAGTAAAAGAAATTTAAAATTTTCATTAAAGAAAAGTGAAAACAAACATTAGTTCTATTTTATTTTAATTTTTTTAAATTACGCGTAATTTTTAAAACTGTGCATTTAATTGTTGACGAGTATATAAAGTTGTAAGTTACAAAAATTTCATTTTGAAAAGAAAATTTTGTTTAAGCAAACGTATATGCGACGATATATGTAAATTTCAATTGATTTAATTTTAATAAAAAGTGATAAATTATAGCATAATTATAATAATATATGACGTAAAAATATTTATTTTTAATATTTTGCAAATAAATAAAATAAATAAATTGGCAATGTTTATTATATAATCATCATAAATTAGAGAACTAGAGTTTAAGGATGTTATTGGACGGTATACAGGAAAAGAATGGTACGTCAAGATCATTTTATTTTTATAATTTTAATTTTAAATTTAAATTAATTTATTCAGTCGTTATTTTATCAATGAATTAATATTACTTTAAGTACTCTGTCTGATTGCATGCAATAACAATTAGTTCACTACATCAACTCATGTTATTATTACATATTTACGTATACATATCTTTAATTACCATTGAGATTTTATTTATATATGAAAAAGTTTGTAGTCATCAGTTATTTATGTTTGAGATTATATTAAAATTGGTTAACAAATGGTTATTTCTCTAGACAAAGATAAAACAGATAGTTTTTTATTTATTTAATTCTATATTAAATTGGATTTCTCTTGCTTTGAAATGTTAATGTTCGAATAATAACAAATGACATGGAAAACTTTTCTGTAGTATAGCTTAATGTAAGTTAATGGTTACTGTATCATTCGTATTTTATCGCATAAGTATGTACAATGCTCTGAATACCGATTTACTATACTAATCGGACAATGCGGTCAATGTAATCTATTAGAATTCAATGCATCTAAGATCCGGTGTTGTCCCAAACTCTGTAATTCAATTTGCTGATAATTAGCTATCTAACTCCGTAGGTTTAGTTCTGTCGAAAATTCTTATGATTACGCAGTTAAATAAGGGGTACATTTATATCGCGAAATTAATTTGTAATTTGTAAATGGACTTAAATGCGTAGATATCGCAGTAAGTGTGCTGAACTCAATTGAGTGTACGAAAATAAGATAATTTTTGCTTATAATATCGTCGCTTATGACTATGAGGAAACAAAAATAAAACAATAAATACGCATTTGTTTTGCCACTATTTTAATCAAAACAAAATTTTCAAGAAATCCGCAATTTGTTGATTTCTCTTATTGTCTGAAAAGAAAAACAACAAAATGCCATAAGCTTTTAAATAAAATTTTAAAATTTATTTTATTTGTAAACAAACTCAACTTTATAGCGATTATTATATTTATAAAATGTGAATAATCTAATTAGATGACTTAATCAAAGTAATGTTTATGTGATGATAAGAACTAAGCATATTTACTATATATTTTTAATAGCGTAATTGAGCTTTCTGTGGGTATTCTCGTATAGACGGCTGTAATTTAGTATGATGTAATTTCATAATTTTTTGCGTTGGACGTTTCTGAAAAAAATCTTAATTTAAATAGCGCATATATCTGTGTAATTTGTCTTTAGATTTTGTATATTACATTTATAATAATTTAAAATACGTCTAAATATATGTCAAATAAAAAAAGTATAGTAATAAAAATATTTTCTATACATTTTATTATTCATATTAATATTCGGTTATCAACACAGAAACAGCTAAATAACCTTTTAAATTAATCAGTTTACATAAATGTTTTCAATAATTAATTATGATACTATTTATTTACTCTTTATTTAGAACAAATTTTTATTATTATAATAGACAAATATTTTTTTTTGTAGTTATCATAATAAAATAAATAATATTCAAGAGCGGTTAAATCTACAGTTTGTCATAACCGTATTAATAACTGATTTGTCCACATTGTCTGTACGTGAGGTTTATAGTTTTATTACAATAGATCACATTGTTTTAATATAATGAATTTGAATAAACATTTAAAGTTTAACTTTTTTAAAACTTCTAATATGATCAATTCAGATAAAAGGCAAATAAAGTATACTGTAAGTGAAAGATTATTGTAGGTATAGAAGACTGTGAGATGGCTCATCCATCATTACTAGTAATATGCGGTGTAATGCGAATAAAAATATCAATATTTACAATAACGATGATGGTATTGGATAAAATAAATTTTTTTGATAAACTAACCACATTTCATTTTTATGATTGCACCTAACTCAGACTATTTGTTTGTAATTATTTATTCGTTTTGTGTTGTTTTCATATACAAGTCTTAATCATTTATATTCGTAGAAGTTGAATTTTAAAGTCGATAAAATTATTATATACTAGTAATTTGTCTTAACTTAAAAGCTAAATTCATGAGTGAGTTCTTTATTTGCAATTTTTAATATATTAATAGAAATTAAGTTTATAAATTTTTTTAATTCATTTATATGTTTCATTTAATGATATAGTTTTTTAATAATACTATTGTCAACAATAATTTATCATTATTGTCAATGTCAGCCCGGATGAGTACCCAGAAGACATATTAGCTTCGCCTAATATATTTTTATTGTTGTACTTTTCAGCATACTTCTTAAGATTATTATTTTTAACATATCAAACGTATGTGCATCTGTCTGATATTTTAATTCTTTCTATTATGTAACAATATACAAGTTAAATACAAGTATTTTTCAATATAACATCTTATTGACTTTACTATGTTAAAATATGATATTTTTAATGGTTATATTAATTTCAAGTAATCACAAAATGCATATAAGAACTTTTAATCAAATATAATGTTATTTAGCAATAACCACCATTGAGCACAATAATTTTTCAATATCATCTCAACCTTTATTCCTTGCGAACTCAGACCAGCACCTTCACTTCGCTCCAAACCATCCCGCTGTCACTAGCCTCCTTAATGACGGTTCTTTGCCATGTTATTTTTGAACGAACCGGTCTTCTATAACCCTGCGGGTTCCAGTCAAGTACATACTTTGCAATATCACCCACTGGTCGCCTCAGTGTATGGCCGATCCAATTCCATCTTCTTCGTGCGACAGTTCTGTTAATCGCCTCCAGATCTGCCAATCTGCACAAATTCTCGTTGGTTGTTATGTTTGGCCAGAAAATTTTTAATATGCGTCTAAGGCAGGTGCCGAAAACTTGGATTTGTGACACGATGTAATTTGTCACCTTCCAAGTTTCGCAGCCATACAATAGTACCGATAAACAAATACTTTTAGAAATGCGCAACTTCTACCCTTATTCTGTATTAAAATAGTTAGATAGTTAGATACAATGGAAAGATTTTTATGCTTGGCATTAGTTAAACCGATGAAAACAAATTTTTTTGATACATAAAAAAAATTACATATGTAGTATAGAGAGAGACATTGATAACGAATAATATAGGATTTCAAGTTCATTTTTAACGTTTGATATATCAGGATGTTTCCTACACTCTCAATCAATTATCATTTGGTAAGAACTTAATTCCTAAAATCATTGAATTTTATATTACATAAGTTTGAATATAATTTTGTTTTTAACCCAATCTTAATCCTATGTTAATGTTAATTAATAATGATTGAGAAAAACCAGTAAATATATCACACTAATTATGTGAACTTTTTTGGTCACTTTTTTTCATTGACTCCATGTACTTTATGTAGCTGCCATTTGGAAAGGTATAGTTTTATTATAAAAAAACTGTTATATTTTGTAATTTTTTTACGTTTACAATTATTGTCCATGTGTACACTCACTGAAGTTCAAAATGTATGTTAATTGACTACCAATAATACTAATAAGAGTGCGTTCAATTCCTTAACCCAGTTCAAATTAGAAAAAGAAACCATGTGACAGCTTCCTGTCGAACACCTTAATACGTACTTCTGAATGTTATAAAATTGAATACTGCAATAATATAAAATAAAATTCAAATTTCCTTCCAAAACATATGAACTATTTATTCCATTACTATATTTCTATAAAACTTTTTTTTCTCTCTATTTGTAATAACAAACTTGGAAAGAGTACGGAAATTAAAATTTGTGACGTTTTGATTATACAATTCTCAATTGAAAATGCTTTTATTTTTCTTCGTAGTATTATTAAGCAAACTCAATTTATACAAAGACAAAACGCAGCTGATTTTCGTGTAGAAAAAAGTATTTACAATTTAAAGAGTAAGCAAATTTATAATAATACATAAATATATTTTTTATTTTTTTTGAATTTTTGAGCCATTTTAGAAACAAATAAATTTATTTACCGAAAATCATTACTAAATATAATATTTATTAATTTATATTATTTAATATTAATTTTTCAATAAATTTTTCATATTTTGTATGTAAATAAAGAAAAAATTCTTTGTTGTTTTGCGTCAAATAAAAATCAAGAAAAAAAAAATAGAGGCTAAACTCGTTTCGAATCGTAATTTTGTCGTTCGGTATACTATATATTTTGTTGTTTTGCTTTAAGCTAACAAATTTTCAATTTTTCGGTATACTATTTTAGGCTAATCGAAAATTATTTCATTCGCTTTACGGAAAGTGTTTCAAACGCACTCATTTCACCTCAATAGTTGTTGGCATTTAAAATATAAAGTAAATTAAAATAAAATTTTGTGTTGTGGTGCATTAAATATTGTAAAGTGAATAGAATAGTTAGTATAAATGAAAATTTCAATTTGTAAAAAATATTAATTACAACAATAATTTATAGTGTTTGAAGCAAGTATATTTTATTGAATTATTTACGGTAAGACTCCTTTCGCTTGAAATTAAAATCAGCTGCAATATTGTCTATTTTTTTTTTATATTCTGATATATATATATTCTCCAGCGTTTTCTCACAAACATCAACTACAGCCAACAGCATCTGCAGAAACGACACAACACCAATCACAACACAACAACAACAATATAAAAATGTATGTGTTTTTCTTTGTTTTCATTTATTTTCGTATATACTATTGATTTTTTTACGTTGTAATGTTTTTGTTTGCTTCACCCAAAACAAGTGATTTTCTTCTTTTTCGTTGTGTAATTTTACCAAAATGTATATTCAGTAAGAAAAAAAAAATGGTAGTTTTTTTTTTTTAAATTTGTATTATTTCACAAGTTTAATATTTTTTTTTTTATTTATTCTAACTTTTTTTTTAATTAAATATTGATTTTGTACACTGTTGAAAAAAAACTTACATTGAATTTAATCAACAAAAGTGTTAATGAACTTTCTGTAAATATACGACACAAAAATTGATTTGGTTGGCAGGCTCGAAGGACCATTTTGTTAAAAAAATATATATAAATAAATGTATAATACTGTTTTATTATTAATTTTTAAAAAACGTATATGCATGTCAATGATCGGTTATTTTTTTTGTTTTTTGTTTTAGTGTAAGAAATAGCAATATTTTCAATATATAGCGTAATAATTTTAAAATAGACGCTAAATGATAAGGGCAAATCACTTTTAACTTGAAAATCATTAAAATTTTGTTCAAACACATTTCGTAGAATTATTTAAATATGCATTTTAAATTAGACAAACGAATTCCATTTACCATAGTTACTGAATACCAAAATTATGAATTTTATTTTCTAATATGCATGTAAGAACATGGGTTACAAGAATAAATAAACAGAAACAATGTCAGATTCTTTTTTTTTTTTTACAAGTTAGTTTACTTTATCAATCCGGTTCTTATTTTACTCGAATTTTACCAACACAAATCTACCGATGCATTTTGGGGGTGTATGATATAATCCAGTGTTTTTAATTTTTGTTTTTCATTCGGTTTACGGAAAGTGTTTCAAACGCACTTATTTCACACAATGGTTGTTAGTTTTTGAAATATAAAGTAAATTTAAATTAAACTTTGTGTTGTGTTGCATTAAAAATTGTAAAGTGAATAGAATAAATATGATAGTATATATGAACTTCCATTGTAAAAATATCAACAAAAATAATTTGTAGTGTATTTTATTGAGTTATTTACGGTAAGACTCCTTTCGCTTCAAAATAAAATCAGCTGCAATATTATCTATTTTTTTTTATGTTCTGATCCTTATCCTGTTTACCATTTTGTTTTCTCACAAACATCAATAATAGCAGTAATAAAAAAGCTTGTGTCTTTTTCTTTGTTTTCATTTATTTCCATTTTCTATTGATTTTTTTTTATTGTGATTTTCTTCCATTTCGTTGTTGTATGTTTACTAAACAAAATGTATGCTCAATTAGGAAAATAACATGGTCGTTTTTTTTAACGTTGAACGTACCATTTTCTATTATTTCAGAATTTTGATACATTCTAAATTTATTATTAAATATTGACTTTATTCGCTCGACGCTATTAAAAAATCCATCAAGTAAACTTAATTAACAATGGTAGTGTTAATGAACTTTCTGTAAATTTTCAAAAGATATTTTTGGTAAATCCGGCGCGAAAGCTCACATTTGTAATAAAAGTTTCTAATACTGTATATTTTTAATATTTAATTAAAGATTTTTTGGATATATAGTGTAATAATTTTAAACAGGGCGCAATGATAAACGCTATAGTAGTCAATAAAAATGGTTAAAAACACATTTTTTGTGATCTAAGTAATAATTTAGAAATTTACTTTTATGAGTATCTGCTAATACTATGTATATAATAAATATTTAAAACAAGTAACTTCTTTGACATAGTATAATTTCACATAGGACACATAGTACTATATAAGTATTTAAATAGTTTGGGATCTAAGTAAACTTGTGACATGTAAAATATTTTTAACAAATGTTTTCCAGTTATTAATGTGTTACTAAATATCTAAATTATGTACTTTATTTTCAAATATATGGACAAATAGAAGTTACAAGAATAAATGAGACAAAACAATATGATATAATTTTTTAAAATTAGTATTTCTTTTCAATAATTGCCAAAAATGTAACCATAGTCATATCGACAAAATTGAAATGTTGAACCTATCCGGTTTTTATTTAGCCCTCTTTTTACCAACACAAATCTACCGATGCGTTTTCGGGGGTGTATATAATATATAATATAATATATATCAATTTATGAAAAAGAAGCATCGAGAATGCTCTTAAAACATGATCATGTACGGAAATATAATGAAATTATCTACAATATGGTATCTGAATATTGAAAGTTTTTTTTTTTGGTTTTTATTTCACATGCTGGGAGAATTGCCTGCATGTGTATATACCCCTGTACTGTATTTTTGTTGCGGATGGTAAATCATCGCCTTCTTTATCATACTTTCTATTTAACATTAATGACATCTGACCTATTCAAACGAACGAATAAATAACATTTACTATTTCGTATATATTACTATATCCAGAAATCTTTTGCTACTGTACTCAATGATGATCGTGTGATGCTCTGTTTTTTAGACTAAAAAAAAAGTAGTACCGATAATATTAATTATTTGTAGATTCATGGACCTGAAACTCTTACATTTCATAGCGTCTAGATTTTCGCCAAGTTACTATTATATGTAACATTTTGTTGCATCAGCGCATCATACATGAGTAAAAACGCATGATTTTAAAAATTGCAATTATTTTTTTTTGCTTCAAATATAATAATTATGAATCTTTAAGCCAATATTAATGTTACATTAAGTTTCATGAAAGACATACCATTGTTCGATATTATATTACTTTAGCCTAGGACTATATAAGATATCACCATTCCATTTAATAGCAGGTTAATTTTTCTAGTATGCTCATTGCAAAAGTGAGACTCGTTCAAATTTGTAGTGAATTTTGATGTTGTTTAACGTGTGGTTTTCGTTGCATTCAATTTTCATTTTCTAACGATTTTTGTTGATTTTGTAGTTTTTGTATTAGCACCTTCATATGTATTTACTATTTACTATATTTACTGTATTCTTTTTAAATAATTAATAACAATATATATTTATAATTTTTAAATGGATGGAAGACAAATATTATCAATATAATGTAAACTAATTTAAAAGCAATTAAAATCAGTCAAAGAACAAATATTTGTGTGTTGTTTTTTGGGAAATTATGTACATAATAATTTAAAAATTGATACTCTCAAATATCTATAATAATAATATATTATATATTATATGCTAAATATTCGAACTAAGTAATTTCTTTGTCACAGTATAATTTACATAATACAAAAATGCAGTATAAATAAGTACTTAAAGAACATAGTAAGAGATCAAAGTAAAATTTAACAGGTAAAATATTTGAAGCAAACGCATTCCATTTTTCAGTTAGTGAATACCAAAATTATGCATTTTATTTTCAAATATTCAAGAAAAAATTTGAGATTTTTTTTTTTTATTTCAAAATTATGTTTTGTTTGAACAAATACAATATTTGTCAAAAATTTAACCATCGACAAAATGTGCGTAAACTATCTGATTTATCCGGTTTTTATTTTGCCCTCTTTCTAACAACAAAAAATCTACCGATGCATTTTCGGGGGTGATAATATAATTCAGTGTTTTCCATTTTTGGTTTATATTCTTAGTTCATCAGAAATTATTTCATTCGCTTTACGGAATGCGTTTCAAACGCACTCATTTGATTCAATGGTTGTTGGTTTTTAAAATATAAAGTAAATTTAAATATAATTTTGTGTTGTGGTACATTTAAAATTTGTAAAGTGAATAGAAAACTTAGTATATAAATTACATAATAAAAATTAACAATAATTTATAGTGTGTTGAGCAAGAGTATAAATTATTTACGGTAAGACTCCTTTCGCTTTAAAGTAAAAACAACTGTAATATTGTCTATTTTTTTATATTCTGATC
>JANSTX010057665.1:13942-24411 GCA_027564355.1 Penthetria funebris
TGCCATCGATAAATCTCATTAAGACTTTATCATTATTGTCTTTAAAATAAAAAATAAAAAATTTGTCATTGATAGATACTTGTGGTACGCACATATATTTTAAACAATTTTTACATGTATTTTACGCGTTACTGTTAGATATTGCTGTTGTCCAGTCGACAATACTCCACTTTGCTTTGCTGCTTAGAAACAAACTGTAACTACTAAGATCCGTGTGATTCAGCTTTTCAAAAATCAAAAAAAGATTGCACCTGTTGATATTGCAATTTATTTTCTCTTTCCTGCCTGGCTCTAGTTTCGTTCAACCATGATTCTAGCATACCATGGTATTTCTGTTCAACATTGTACTAATATTTGACCAATAATTGTTAACAATTTAAGCAGAATAAAAAAAAAGTAAATATTTTAAGTTTACAAAAGTTTTCTATTCTACTCGGCTCTTAAATTTCACCTCAAACATTTTTTAAAAAATTTACATAAAACGCTTATGTGTATTGTGTGTGTACGCACACTTAATTTAAAACTAGTTTAATCCGAATGAACTGAAAAAAATGTTGTATAACATTTTTCGAAGGACATTCTATTTGGACTAAAACTATATTGGTTCCATAACAAGTTCTTTTTGTTGTCGATTGGTATGTCGATATTTTTTGAAAGATAAATTTTTCCTTCTCTTAAGACATAATGAAAACATTCTTTTGTAACGCATTACATAAAGAAGTACTCGTATATTATACACATCCAAGTATATTTGTTTATATTTTTATGAAGCACTTAGAAAACATTTCCTTATATAAATAAAATTAAATAATATTCTTTTCATCAATAACAACCATTTTCATATATCCGTACTACTATACATAATCTTGTTTTCATTAACTTACAATAAATTTTCAAAATATATAACCTTGACTGTGTGCGTGTTTATTTAATATAATAACATCATTATGCTTAGTTAAATTAAAGAAAAATATAATATTATTATAAATTTTCATTTATATAATTTTAGAAGTCACTATATAGTCTCTAGCCCGAAACAAATGCCATAAAACACTTCCAAATTTGAGTATTTTAGTGTACGAGACAAATTTTTTAATAAAAATTATTGTGACCTTAGAACTTATATGGAATATGTCATTCAAATAATTATTCAAATAAATAAATATATATATAAATAAATAAATAATATATATATACAGTGTAGTCTATTTCATTTGCCACTCCATGTACTACGAGAATTACTTCATAACATAACATTCCAATTAATAAAATAAATGTAATTATAATTAGAAGTAGCATAGTAAATTATCCTCAAAACGTTTCTAAAAATATATATTCTTATATAAAATCTGTTTAATTGCGAAAAATAGGCAAATAGAAACTATTCTCGCATAATAGTCAGCTATTATCGATAATATATTACTAATATTTAATTAAAATTAAAATTTGCAATTTAATCAAGAATTTAATTAATGTCTATTATTAATGCTAATTTTCTAAAATTAAAGTCACAATAAAATTTGAAATAAATTATTTATTTATTATTTATTTCTTTGCTCGCTGCATCGTATCAATTTTAACGTTGGGACCAGAAACTTCAACTTAATTACTGTATTATACAACATTTACTATTTCTGTCAGATATTATAATATTATAAAATAAAATCCATCACATACTTCTTTACAAACATTAGACTGTAATATGTTGAGCATGCGGGAGCAAAGGGCATCAACAGCACCTTTACCTCATTCCACGTTATTTTTTGCACGTCTTCTGCTATTCTGAGAATTCTAGCCCAACGCATATCTCCGTTGACCGGACACCTCAGTGTATGGCCGATCCAATTCTATTTGTTTGATAATCGTGTTCATCGCCCGTAAGATCCAACAATCTCAAAAAATTACACATTTGATATTATAGTTGAGTTCTCATGCATATACCTATTGACGTACACTTGGATTTATGACACGATAATACTTATCAATTTCGATGGCTCGTTGCTATATAATTGTACAGATAAAAAATTTCTATTGAATATAAACAATTTAAGCTTATGAGACATTTGTGTCGAATGTCACACTCCACTTAGCAAATTAGTCTTACCTCTGATGTTTTCCAGTTAGAAAATTTAAAATTTATCGCTATTTGGACAGAAGTTTTGAACAAGAATCTATTCTCTATTTTTATACAGACAAACTCTGTTTATAATTCATCATGTAATTTTATTTTTTAAATAACTTCAATTTTATAAAGTTAAGCGAATTTATTTCTTCTTAATTAAATGATTACTTAATAATAATAACAACCTTGTCCATAATTATATATATTTTTAGCAAGAAAATTTGGTAAATTTATCGCAAATACTTTACCATTTAAAAGTGAAATGATCGAAGAAGCAGAAACTGCTTTAGATTTTTGCTTTTTTTATAAAAATTTATTAAAAATGAATGTATTTAAAATTTAGATGATGTTGTTTCAAACAATAATTTCATCATTTTTTATTTTTTTTTTTATGTTCTATTTTTCCAATTACAATATACAAGTTTTTAAAGATACTATTAGTTTAAAATCCTTGTATAAATGCGGTGCTATAATTAAATTGCAAACAAAAAAGAAATCTTCAAATACTTATTGAAATTTAAGTTTCTTTTACATTTACTTGGTATTAGTTGAAAATTATAATCTACTTTATAAATAAGATTTAAAAATAGATAACTAATTTAAATAGTGTAGATTTTGGGTTTTTATAACAAGAAAACTTATATACGACGAGTATGTAAATATATATAAATATATTAAGAATATATGAGATGGTGATTAATATATAGTAAATTTGTATGAATATAGAGATTATTTTGGTATCGCCATAAGATGTTAATTAGAAACGGCTAAGATGTAGTAACTGTAAGAGAATTGATCCCATGGGACATCTATTGACACGTAAAATACATAGGTTAACCGATTTGACGTCTACTGGTCTACCGATTCGATTTTAAACGAACCCTGTGCTATCGGTTTACTGCGGCCAGCAAGTTAATAAGATAAATCAAAAGTCAAAATGAACCTAATAATTCTCTCTGTCGCCATTCCAAATAAAAAAAAACAATGAAAACAGGAAACTTGTGGATTCATTGAATGCACATTGACATTTGACCATGTAATATTGTTCTGGCTCACATAACCGTTCGGCCGATGAATGAAACAGGTTTGCTCCATTATCAGACATTCGTCTTAATCGACTTAAATTGCAAGTGATTGATTAGATCTCCGATCATCAAAACATGCTCAATTCTCGAAAATAGATTTCCGATTACCGAATGTTTAGCTGTCTATTATATCAAGTATACCGGTGGACTCCGATATACAAATATTTATTTTTTCAAAAATAATTGTTAACCTAACCATAGATGACAATATCTGTCTAAAGTTATGCCAAAGTCTTTATACGGCATTTTATTGCCTTTGCTCGACCAAGCTGCGTATCTTCCTATAGATTACCGGCTACAAAAGACATGATTGGAAAAATTTGTAGTTGCCCATATTAGGTTACTATTTAATTGTTTATTTGCACGAATAGCCGCAGCAAGAAAAACAAAGTTAAGACGATCTAATTATATAAAATAATTCACTATGAATATACGTTATTTAGTTGTTTTTTTTTTTTGTTTGTCGTATTCTTACAATTAATTTCAAAAAAGCATATAAAAATCTGTAGTTTTGCGGTTTCTTTTTAATCAATTTATCATATGCGGTAAAGTGGTTTCGTCGATAGAGAGATTTATCTCAATCATATATAATTCAAAACATTGATTAATTGTACAATTAATATGAACATATAATGTGTATTTAATAAGCTTTTCAATTTATGTATTATTATTCTTAAGAAAAATGTATAATAAATAGGCCACATTACTGCCACATTAACCCCTGATTATATCTCATTGTGAAAAATTTACAGAATAAATATTTTCCATTAAAGGGACAATGTCGAGCACAGCATGCTCGGAGAATGAGCTGGCTGGAATACACTTCACTTCATTGGACAGTATCAGAAATTTGTTTGTTACGTTCTTTGTTTCAAAAAATGAAAAGTGGTTTTGGGACGGAATAAATTGCCTGAAATGTGGGCAAAAGAGGTAGTATTTCAATGGACAATTTAATTTTTGCGCAATAAACGTCTATTTTTCACTAAAATAAAACCATTTTTAAATTGTACAATATTGTACGTAATTCCATACGTCTATCCTGTATCTCATTGTGAAAATTTACAGAATAAAATTATGCCATCGATAGAATTTTAATTCATATCTTATGTAATTGACGCCCATTTCGAAATCCTCATGCCTTGAACGATCTCGACAGCGAGTATATAGTTCTTACTGTACATAATCATCGTCAATTATAATTAACGTTTTTATCAAACTCATCAGGGCACCAGTAAAATTGATCGTATAATCTTATGTTATTATTTGTGATTCATAAGATTTGAAAATAATATGTCATTTACCTTTTGTTTTATTATCATCAATGTCTACATGATTAAATAAATCATTGCTCTTAAATGACCATGTTTTTGTTTTTTTTTTTTTTTCGTTTTAACTGTACCCAGACAGAAACTGAATTAAGTTTTTTGAACTTTCTGTTTGAAAAAAGGTTACATTACATTATTCATATATTTTGTATATAGGAAAAGCTAAGTTAAAATATAAGTGTATAGTCAACAGAAAATATGTTTATTTAATGACAAGAAAAATTATCAACTATCTCCTCATAATTCATTTTTATAATATTTTTATCAGAACATTATTTCAAAAATAACAATAACAAAAATAACTTATTTTTTGGTTTAAATTTTTTTTTTATCTATCATTAGAATTACTTATTCTTATTCTATAAGTTTCTATATAACATTCGAATTGCCTAAAAGTCAATTGTGGCATATTTTAACTTTTAATTTATTCACAGAATATATAAAAAAAAATGGTTTTCGTGTTTATCAAAATGTAAATAAATAAAATTTGCGAAAATCTTGCATGTTGAATTTGAGTATTTTCTTTTCGCTATATCCTATACAATATACTGATCGTATGTAAATAAAATTAAAATATTTTATTTTAGCCATAGTTTTCCAGTCTATTTTCAATTTAATTACGAAAACATTAATTACGAGTATGTTTATGCCCTCGTTGTACTTTTTAAACAGTAAACAATTCAATTGTGCTGAGCTTCACCTCTGAGTATTAATTAATTTCGTTAATAGAATGAAACTCGAAATATTTATCAACTAAGCAAAAATAACGATTAAATAGCAAAGTGTAAAATATTTTCTGATTTTAATTGTAAATTGTAAATGCAATTAATATAATAAACAGTGATGTTTGGTGTGAGTATGAGTGGATCACTTTGCGTATCTTAAATCGCTTTTAAGAAGTTAATTTTGTGTTGTACTAATATGTGAATTTTGAACCCCACTTGTGCGTTCCACAAGTTTTCATGCACTTGACTTGAATTTACATCTTCCTAAAATATCAACTACTATAATATTCTTTGCTTCCTACACAGAATTCACCATTATCATATTTATAGCATATGGTACTGATAGGGCGAGACTGCGATATTAAATCTTAATTTAGAATATCATTTCGTAATATTGTCAAATTGTCCATTATGTATTGAAATATAACATATGGTGTAATTGGAGGATAAATTTTGATAATCAAATTATGTCACATTGCGATTTATTTTCCATACAATGTGGTAAAAGATAATCAAAAATGCATGTTTTGTTTTATTTAATTGATAAGTAAAAGTCGATTGCAATTACTCACATATAATACCTGATGATACGACTAAATTATATTAAGAAAAAAAATTATATATATTATATATAATATATTATATAATACATAACACCCAAAATAGATAATTGTCAAATATTCAAATATAAATTTTAGATATATACAAGTGTATAACATAATAAATAAGGAATGAATATTTATAAAAGTTATAAGAATATTGAATGATTACATCATTCACTTGTATGGAACTTTGGCATTTAAAACTCGTAGATATTATTTTAATCAATACTCGTAATGATTCAATCTAGCATTTTTGAAAATTGATAAAATTCCAAATTTATATATAGTAATGATGAGATCGTATCCAAATTTTATATGCAGTTACAGCTATGATCAGCAGTCAGAAAAAAGTGAGTTTGCTCGAAATGTTTCCATATTTTAACGAATTAATTGCATATTGTTTTCTGATCGCGATCATCGTCATCTTTTCCTGGTATGTACGCCATTAATTCGTCATTAATTCACCATTTTCGTAATACACATCTACCTAGTTTATTAGTGAAATGCACCCATCCAACAAATAAAAATACATTAAATCTTTATTTTTTACTATGATCGCGTACTGTATATGACATATCCTGTGATGTGATCATATTGCCAATGGTACTGCGGTGAGTTTAATATAGGTTGAGCAACTCTGATTCATATGGTCGGCCACTCCCAATCACCATACCAATAATAATACTTAAATTATATATTTATATCACAATATACAAAAATATATTATACAAACATAATTTATCCTTATCACATTATACAAGTATTTTATGTTATTATCTGCCTAACTTATATGAATTTCCTGTAATGATGTAGAATATAAGATGTATGTATATTAAACGATATGTTTTTAAAAACGCACAATAAAACGTGTTTCTTTTTTCTTTTTTTTTTTTTTATTTGATAAACCTCAAGGCTAATTTGTATTCCAATAGTATATTGATTTGTTTTATAATGTTCTTTAAATTTAAATAAAAAACTATCTATACGTTTTCAAAATGATATTTTGACGTTTACTAATTGATATGGATAAATTTACATCAGTATTATACATCTTTTACTGAATATATACTGAAATATAGGATTACACATATTTTATTATGGATTCTTTTATTCTCTGTCAATTGCTATACGTTTATATACATGACAGTGGACGAACATCTGCGTAACCCAAATAGAAAAGAGTTGAAACATAAAATTTTATTCACATAGTTATATTCCCAGTCCAATAAAATATATGGTAGTAAATGGATGAAAAAGTTTCTCTATTTAACTATTTAATTTCGAAGAATCGAATAATAGTGTTAACCTATTATAAACTTAAGTGAACTATAACTAAATACTGTATCTTATCATTGCGGCAGATTATTGATAAAGTGTAAAATCAAATTCTAAATAAACTATACATTACTATCGATTTATGTATTGATTGTCATGTTTTGAAATAACTTTAAATTAAATCATTCAAATGCCCGCAGGGTCGAATCTAACGAAACCTATTTATATTCATTCTTCTATATAAAATTCTTAACTTTAATTCTTGGTTGATACCCGTATACAGCGTCATTATAGTCTTTTATTTCACTACATATATATATATGAAAGTGGCCAAGTGTGCTGCCTGATCCAAAAAAAAAAAAAATGTTTAAAATCTGACCAATTTAATTACAGACCTATAGCGATTTTTCCATTTTTATCATAATACATTTGGAAACATAATAAAATTTCGAAATAAATACTGTCAAATCTTGTAAATTTCGCTTGTGATAAAAATATTCGAGATTGTAGAATGGCGACAAAAAAATACAAATTACATTTCTCAAATATCATTGTTGTTTTGTTTTTTATAATCTGTTTAACACTTCTTAGATTTTACAGCCCTTATTTAAAATTGTATTTAAATGTAATAGAAAATGGTTATAATTCACATATAGTTTAGAATAATTTATCACACACATCAACCGCCCAATAATTCTGAGTTATGTTTTTTTCACAGAGTTTATCTGATTAAGTATATATATTTTATACATTTTTTATGACTGATAATTCCTTTTTATCGTCTCAAGAATTTACAAATTCTCAATTTTATAGTTGAATAATAATATGTTTATCCATTTTAAACATTTATGTTTCAATATATTCCACCGAAAATAGATTATATTTAAGCTTTTCCAACTTTTACATACAAATTATTTCATATTATTCTACAACTATGTTACGAGTTTATAGAGCGCGTTAAGCTATTTTTAGTGGTTTTATAAATTCATTGTAATTGCAAAATAAAAAAAAACTACTGCAATGGGATTATCAATACAAAATTTTAATTTTAAATTTAAACACAATACCATATGGGCTATAGACTATCACATCTTTCATTCAGGCTTTGAACTTTTTTAGAAATTAATGTTAGACAATGACTGGGAAAAAATGCATTATACTAATATCAGTTTTAGGTAGTGTTTGGAAGTCAAAAAAGAAAGAAAAAACCATTTCAATATTAGGATTTATTATGGGCAATTCAATTTCACGCATTCATTTTGAACCTCAAATTTGAATCTGACCCCTCTTCCATGGTATATATAATCATTATTTAATTTTTCGGATTTTGATAATATAACTTCTAACTATGTGAATGCTTTTTGGTGATTTATTTAGAAAAATATAACTATTCACTATTTTTTACTGTTTCGTTTGCTATGTAATTTTTGCTATCCGTTTCTGGAATTTTGATTATCTATGAGTTGAAATCGTATAAATTCGTCAATTTTAAGATGTTTGTTGAAATTACAATTATTTACGTGATTTGGCCTCAATTTGATTGATTAGTAATAGATTTTTAGTTTTGTTGTATAAGCGTCGGATACTGGCATTTTAATACATTTATATGAGTCATACGTATTTTATTGTACTTTAATCAGTTAAGATAATTTTATGCGATGCATTTCTTTTTTAAAATATTTATTTATTATAATCATTCACCTTTACGGAACTCAGTATATGGAAATGTTGTTTTAACTTCGTTCTCGATTTCGGTGCTTGGATTTCTTGTTTATTTTTTCATAATCTATTCATATATTTATTTATTTTAACTAAATTAATTAATTATATGTAAATTAATTGTAAATGAATAATTGAAAAAATTGTGTCACTAGACAAATGTATGTATTTCTTATAATGTGAATAAATTTTTGATTAGCCTAATTAAATGTTTTATTGGAATGTTTTTTTTTTTTTTTTTTTTTTTTTTAAATAAGATAATATCGTGTACTCAAAGCGGATAATTTTCACATTTAAATTACCTAAGAAAAATATATTAAGTCAATAAGAAGAAGAATTGTTGAGGTGTAGTGGGTATATATTCGTTGTTTTAATAACCTTAAGAATAAAACCAGAATAAAAGAAGTAGTAAGTAAGTAAATAAAAAACTAATGGGTACATTCATTGAAAATGTTTAATTTTATATTTCACAACTTTATGAAAATGAGAATTTAAATTGATGGGTACTTTGTTTTTGTATTTTTGGACACGTAAACTCATATTGACATACACGTTTTCATATCCCAATTGGTTACATACCTTAAAAATTCATATATTACTTATTTATTCAAATACTCTTTTATATGTTAAAAATACATATTTTATTTATTACCTAATCTAATGAAATTATTAATAATTTTTTTTCTTGTTTTCATTAATTTACAGATATATCAAACCCACAGGCAGCTTGTAACGTTGTATGAAAAACTTCTTATCAGTTTTTAAAAAAACACTTACTTGGGCATGTCGCTTTATACATATTATATAGTACAACGAATAATTAGTGTGAAATTAAATTATTATTATTTATAATTTTGATGAAGATTTTCAAAAAAAAAATTATTAAAAATTTAAACGCACAGACAACAACAACACATAGAAAAAAGCTGTTTTTGTATAAATAAATTTGTAAAAATATTAATTAAAATTGTCAAGAAGAAAAATTTTTTTATATATTAAATAAGCAAGAACAAAAGTTATTAAATTAATAATTTTTATAAAATGTGATTTTATGCTTAAAAATATATAATAATAAAAAAATAAAAATTTAAGAAATAAGATACCGTGATAAAAAATAATTTTAAAAGAAATTTAATTTAATAGCTCATAAGTGTACATTTTGCAAAGTGATAGTGCATTTTAATATTAAAAAACAAAAACAAAAATTTTTTATTTTTTCCTATATGAAAATAGTTTAAAAACAGTTTCTCAATATGTTGTACATATTCCATGTAGATACTGGACGTATGTTGACGTTCGATATGAATTTGGCACTCGAAAGGTGAGTTTTTAACCATAATATATATAATAATATTTTACAGAATTTTCCTTTATATTATCTAAATTTTTAAAAGTTTTGTTTTAACATTAAACGATTGATTAAATATTGCAATGAAAGAGTAAAAATCATTTTTATAGAGTTTTAGGGTGTTGGTTATGTTTAAGTGCAGTATTTGTCGTTAACCGTAATGTTAAATTATTGGTTTAGTTACTAAATCAATATAAATGTTTTTAGTTATTAATTTATATAGTACTCACTGTTATTACTGTGAATCCTTTGAGTCCACGATCGATCG
>JANSTX010057676.1:0-24376 GCA_027564355.1 Penthetria funebris
TTTTATTGGTCATCCAACGAACTTATTAAGTGATGTTATTTTGATTTTGTTTATGTTTTAATAGGTGATTAATGACCGGCTATCATATTCAAGTATAAATCTAGAGCCAGCAATATGGTCACCAGTACTAAGCAAAAGTCTAAGTTATTATCGTTGTCAATTCGATGATAGTTAAACATAAAATTGGTGAAGGAACTAATAGGCGCTCAAATCAAGAATTAAATGTACCTCTTCAGTTCTTGAGCCGCCAATGCCAAATTCGTCGGTTCAAGCATTATTCTAACATTTCAGGCTCCAAATCGTGTCCCATTACGTAAGTAAAAAATGGTCATCGTGTTCCCATTCGATCCGGGGTCATTACTTGATATTTCTCGTGCAAATATGTACTTCAGCATTGCGAGATGCAAACACACAATTGAATAGATTAGTGGATTTACATGTTAATTTAATAATTGGACCCCGAATGCGCATCCTTTTGCTCCTGGAATTTTAGGTCGCTTCGCGTTGTTATGGACAATAACAGCAATTCAAATTTAATTTCTGATTGTATACGGAGAAATCTCATAATGTACAATGTGTATAAGACGCAGTTGTGTCATAAGTCAAATACTCCGGATCCAAATATACAAATTTGATGACACATGCAAATTCAAAACTATTATGGAATGATCACATCTTGTGTGTGACCAAAAACGCTGCCAAAATGCTTGAATTTCTGCATCGTTGTAAGAAATATTTTAATCTCGAACATATTGCCATTATACATAGCATATATAAGGTCTCTAATGGAGTACGACTCTCACATAGACAGAATTCACGCTTAAATTGCGAGGCACGTTTATGTCGAGTAATTCTCGTCTGTGGAAGCATCTTTCTGAAGATGTGTTTCCTGTATGTTACTGCCTCCTCCAGACTTTAAAATCAAATGTGCACAAATTCTTGCGTTCATATCCTTCTCATCCATCGTTATGAGCAAATCTAAAGTTATTTTGTGTTTTGAACATTTTTAGGTTGTTGTGGAAACATTGGGATTATTAAGTATAAAGATAATAAAATAAATTAATTATTCGTTTCCCACAATATCATCAAGAAAATGCTACACTGTCTTATAATTCTGCTGAAACAACATATTAATGAAATGAAATATAAACATGAATACAATATCATGTTGCCTATTGCATTAAAACTGTCCATGGTGTTATATGTAATATAAACATATATAAAATATCATTAAAAACAAGAGAAACGTATAATTGGTTGCCAATTATTGTAGGCACTGGAAATTGTTTAACAGATCACAATATAATATATAAATATTCATTAAAGAAAATTGCAAAATAGTTGATATCTCGTACCTAGAATTTTCGCTTAAATTAGTGAATGTTACTATCATATAACTTATTTTAATCAGTAAGGAGTAAAAATTATACATGGGAGGTATGCTAGGAAGTTATCTGATCAACTTAACATTTGCATATATTTTTAATTATAATAACGATTATTACTTCAAGACGATACACGAAACAAAAACGAAAACGAAAGAACAATATAATTATATTAATCTCTGATATTATAAACTCAATCTTAATCTAAAAGGAATAAAAAGTTTGTATGGGAGGTACTTGAACGAGTACTTCAATTTTTCTCACCATCGAGCTATCGCTCACAAATGAGATAAAAACGTGTACATAATTTCATGACGATATGTCAAAGCAATCTCAAGTTATCGTGTACGGACGGACGGACGGACGGACAGACGGACGAACGAACGAACGAACGAACGAACGAACGAACGAACGAACGGACGGACGGATGAACGGACGGACGGACGGATGAACGGACGGACGGACGGATGAACGGACGGACGGACGGACGGACGGACGAACGGACGGACGGACGGACGAACGGACGGACGGACGGACGAACGAACGAACGAATGGACGGACGGACGGGCAACAATGTCGTCTTAATTTCTTATCAAAACAAAAAAACTGTCGAAACAACATATTATAATTATGATATGCAAAAACTATATACAATTAAATATCACAATGTTGTTTTATACATGCTAATAACTTCTCGAAGAAGGGACTCTAAGGTCAGTCTAATTTTGAACAGAATGGATCGCGGACGAAATAAAGAAAATATTAATTAAATAATAATACGGTGATCAGAAAATAATAAAGAAAGAGTGAGTTAAATAAATACAAAAAATATAATAATGCTTTTATTTTACAAAATAATACTAATTTATAATGTTCAAAATTTATAATTATTAAGTTCAAAATTTATAATTGAGTTAAACAATAATTTTAATCAACAAATAAATAAAAATATAAAAAGGAAAATATAAAAAATGGTGTAGTGTTTTATATTTTTAAATCAAAAATAGCGGACCGGGCATAGGAAGAATATGACCAGAATTTGAGGAAAACAATACATAACAAGGTTGCCCACTCTATAAAGAATAACTTTAGTATATAAAGAAAAGAAAAAGAATGTATAAGAGGCAGTAGGTCCGCAATTCAATTCACTTTTGTGATTAATCGTAACTTAGACCATAATCGATAACATTCAGATAAATTAGATAAATTATGTTGTTAATTGAATCCAAAGCAATATTAACCATAAAACCATAAAACTAAATTTTAAAAATATATCACAAAATCTGACCTTCAAACCATAACCAGTTTCCATTAAAATTTCTGGTGCAACGTATGTAGGTGTGCCGCAAACAGCTAATAACGGTACGATTACTTCACATGCTAAACCAAAATCAGCTAACTTTAATACAATAACAGTTCCATCAGCATCTAATTCAACTAAAAGATTTTCAGGTTTAATATCTCTATGAACTATACTCATGGAATGTAAATAGGCCATTGCAGATGCTAAATGTCTTATCATAATTCTTGATTGTGCTTCAGAAAAACGGGTAACTCGTGTTATTGCATCAAATAGATCCCCACCTGAATTTACAATGGTCAAAAAACAATAAGTGAAATGTTAAAAAATTATTTAAATAATTTTAATATTTACCGCTAACATATTCTAATATTAAAAACATATTTGCTGGTGTATCAACTTCTAAATACAATGACATTATATGTGGATGATTTAATTTTTTCATAACTCTAACTTCAGCATCAATATAGTGTTCTTTGCCTTTACATTTTGATTTATCAATAATTTTTAATGCATAGTCTTTATTTGTTTTTTTATTCTTAATTTTAAGTACAATTGCAAAATTTCCATCACCTAAAAATTATTATAAATTTTGATGTGTTTTAATTTTTTTTTACAAAGTAATATTAACATAATATTCTACATGAAAGGTTGACTATTTCGTATATTTACAATGGATCTTTGTATTAAATACTTCCAAGACAAGTCGAACATAAAGAAGTTTGTGATTGGAGCAAGGGTAATATATTTTAAAACTAAATGCATGACGAAACAGGCACACTTGAATGAATACAAAAGAAAATAATTAATTAAAATCATTATTGTAAAATATTATTCAACTACATTTTGTGTTGAGAAATGATCACTTGGTATCTCTGTTTAGTGCCTGATGGGATCATATTTTAATTTTTTTTTGTATCGGTGTATATGCAACACGATTATGCAAATTAAATTGAAATTGGAGTGCCTACACGCCAAGTAGTGATGAAAAAAATCACCCTTCAACTCTTATTGAAAATGTTGGTCTCTCAATTAGCTAAAATTAAATAAAATATCCACAATAAGAACACCATATTCTGCAAATATTGCATGGTAGTCAGAAAAAGCATCCCCCAGAACATTTATTATTAGTGTCTTCTCGCAGCTACATCTTCTAATTCTTTAAATATAATTATTGATATAATTACCAATAATTGGTCCTAAAGTATACATATTTTGAATAATTTCTGGTAATTCTTGTGGATCAATTCCACTATCACTAAATGGTTCTTCAATTGATTCATACGTTGTATTATGTAAATTAACCGAATTTTTAATTGGCATTTTTGGTTTCGGACCATTGCACGTTCCATTTCTTAATGTTTTTCTCGTTTGATAGACGCTTTTAGCCTCATCTGTTTCTAACTTAAAATCATCTTGTCCCACTCGTTCTGTACCATACGCAAAAAATACATCTTCTTCACTGAAAAATCCAGCCAAATTTAATACTGGTGCTCCGGCTAATGTAAACACTTTACGAACACATCCTGTATCTAATTTAACACATTGTGTTATTGCAGTTAAAACATGATCAAATGATGGGCTATTTCTTTTATTTAATAATAGTCTTAGAATTTTCCTTGGTTTTGTACCATTTCTAATTAAGGTAACTATATGTGGATAAACAACATTATCTCGTTCACTTAGTTTATGCGTTCCATTGGTTCCATTTTTTAGTGGAGAGGACGGACGTATTAATCTTGACAGACGATTATTCGTCTTAATATTATTAACTGGTTGTGCATTATATTCAACTTTCTTAAAAGTTTCATTATTACATAAACATACATAATGTTTACCATCTTCAAGTTCATCAAGATTTGAAATCTTTTATTAAAATAAAAAACGAATTACATTAACTAATCAAATAACCACATAAATATATATATATAAAGAAACATACCTTTTTTCCTGTTAATGTATAAATATGTCTAACTGCTCCAGAAATTCGATCTTCAAGTAATCTCGTTAAATCTTCTGCAAGACTATCGAAAGATCTGGAAGAATAATATATACAAAATATAGCTCATCAAATTGTATCAATAGAGAAGTTAATATTGAATGAACATGAATGTACATAATCTGGAAATAGCATCGGATGGAATAACAATCAACTTAAAAAATTATAAAATAAAAATGTTAACATTTCTATAATTGATTACATATGAAAACACTGATTTTTGGAAATTTTAAAATTTACTGCTACATAAGAAATGATCGCGAAAGAAAACAGGAACAGGAAAGAAGAAAATAAAATAGCCTAAAGAACGAATTTCATGATAAAATATAGGTAAACAGGAAAAGGAAAGAAGAAAATTAAAATACCTAAACAGCGAATTCCATATTAAAATATAGGTATTAGTATCTTGTTAGTGTACTTGGTGCATAAACATCTCACAAATGAACTAGGTATATTACCCTAGAGATTCCAGTCAAGTAGATATTGTTCAATATCATCGACTGGTCGATTCAATTCCACTTTCTTCAGATAAACAACTAGTTTTAAAGATGCGCAACTATAGAATGTTTTCAATTTGCGACGACAGCTAAACCTATTCATCATATCAGCAGAACCTTGTATATTAAACTTTACATCTGTTAAATCGGCATCATTGATTGTCAAAAAACTTCTCTAATATTGGAAGTCCTCTACTTCATCAATTTCTCCGCCATTGCCCATGATGTAGGGGGGTCCGTGATATTTGGACCAAATAATAATGAACCATTCTCTTGGGAGACGCTACAACAAAGACCTAAGTTCACGTCTAAAAAGAAGAAAGTACGATCGGCAATAAGATAATAGGAATATTATCTAACAGACAAACAGCACTTCAAGCAACTTACTCATATAAAATTGAGTCAAAAATAGTGTGGAACTGTCTGCATACAAAAACTAATTAAACTGACAAACATATAATCAGTGACTATGCACTGGGTACCAGGTCATAAGATAAATCGAAGGTAACAAAAAGACAGACGAGCTTGCCAGGTTGGGCTGATCGTCTACAAATTTCTACAACTCTACTTCACACATTCAACACATTTATACCACATTTATATCACATTTTTTTAAATTTTATTTTCACAAACATAAACAACAATTAACAAAAACAACCATTTTCAACATTTCATCAATCGATATTCAAAAAAATAAAAAAAAAAATGGATTCAAATCTAAAATTAAAAACCCGCCCACTTAGTATATGTGGCGAAATCACACTCAATTCGCATATTACATACTCCTTTCGTCGTTGGTCGTTGCGCTATAATCAACTCAGTTTATTAAAACAGTTGCTTTAGTCGGTGTGCGGCAACATACTCAGGTGCTCTTTTGACATTTGGTTTTACGCATTTGCAGTACCGTCTTTATTGTTGATTTCTTAGTTGCTTTATGTCGATTTTTTGTTTTCTATGTTTTTTTGTTTTTTCAAAATTAAAATTATTGTAAATTATCATCAACAGCTCTATTATTTATTTTCACTATGTTAACATTATATTTTGTCATATGATTTGTTGACATATAATTAAATAATAATATTAATAATAATAGTAATCATAAAAATGGATGTCAATGTAGAATAATTTCCATTATGTAGAAAATTATCTTGACTTAAGTACTTTTGTGTCAAATGTAAACATTTATATATTTGTGAATGGAGCCGTACTAACGGTTAACATAAATAATAATGTAACGATATACAAACGTTTTAGTGATAATTTATTGGTATAAGTGAAGATCCAACTAAACCAATTGAAGCAAATCAACCTCAAATATATGCAATGTGACCTTTAGTTGGATAATTTTGTTCGTTTTATTCCTGGTGGTGCTTTAGCAATTACATCAGCATTAAATAAGGAAAATGCTTAGAATAATTGTAGAAATTTTCAAATGGAAAATGAAAATTTACTGTAATTATAATATTGGCCAGTAAATTTCTACCTTTGAATTTGATAGTATTTTGTTTGCAGGTGCAATATGCAATTTAATTTGGAAGATGATCATTATAATAATATTGTCATTAATTTGTTATTTTTGATATAATCTCAATTATAAACAATATTCTTTTTTAGATTGAATTAGATAGAAGAATTAAACAAATTACACAACAGAAATGTTGAAAGTGGGCATACATGGCATCAACATTGGATACCGCATTATTAGGTTGTCTGATTATATTCCAACCTTGTGGAAAGTGGGATTCATAATTAAATTGGTCAAACTTGAACATCTTGAGTAGGACATGATAGTGAAATTGGAACAAATTGTGAAATACAGCTCACAAGTCGGTCTAAAGATCAATGTTTCAAAGACGAAACTAATGAAGATTGGTAGGTACATCGAGTAGATGTTTATTTGCAGCAAACGGTGGTAGTAACACAGATGAAGTAGAGGACTTCCTATATTAGGCAACTCTTTGTTATGCTGAATGGTGTCTGGCGATTGTCACAAATTTCTAAAATATAAAGTTGCGTATTTTTAAAACAACTGGTTTATCATCGGTTGTATGGCTGTGAAACTTGGAAGTTTTCGTCAATAGGTGGCTCAATCAAGCGCATACTATAAATTTTCCGGTCAAATATAGAATATCAAACAAGAATTTGTGGAGACAAAATGGTCAACCGAAGAAAGTAGAATTGTGAACAATAGCGGTTGTTCGTGGAGTAAAGATTCAGATGACGATGGATGATGATGATGATGATGATGATGATGATGATGATGATGAAGATGATGATGATGATGGTGATCTCGAGATCCGTTTGCGGGAGTAGTTTTCCTTAGGATTTTTTTAACATAAATTATAATAAATAAGAAACAATTAATAAATAATTTCCTAATGTCTTGTCTATCTGCTTTTTTCTATTTGACCTTTATTTTACTGCGCAGGCGGCCGACAGAAGCAAAGTTACTAATTTCTGTCAAATAATTTTAACTAATCCAATGGGGTAACTCGTATAGCGAGTTGTGAGTTCAGTCACAATTTTATGTTTAGTTATCATCGAATTGGCAACCATGCTAATCCACTAAATTGCTTTAATAATGCCCGGGCACAGTCGTTATGTTGCGATAATTTTTATTGGCTCTTCTTGATTTAAAATAGATTTTGATGTAGTTCGTCATATCCTCCTAGCCAGAACTAAATTGTTATTTATCACAAATTGAATTTGTGTAATAAAGGATTTTATGAATTGAATTGAATTGAACATTAATTGGAACATAATTAGCATTCCATTTCCATAATTACGATTTGAAATATTTGGATAACCCTAAATACGTAGTCATCATTATAATTCATATTGTTATAAATTAAAAACAAATTAGCAATAATTTTCACTTGCAATATTTGCAATTACATTAATAACTAACTTGTCACCTGCAATTTGCTATTATTATCCATGTAAGTGATTAAATATGGTGTTTATACAGATATTATCTTATCTAAAGAAAATTATAAATTTCTAATCAACGAATCATGTATATATGAATATACCTACATATTTTTTTGCATCGACCCACTTTAGTTATTTATTAATCAATGAATATGTAAATATTAAAAAAAGATCTTCTCATAATATTAACACAACCTACCTATATCGTTCATTGGACACTGGAATTACAATTCCAGAATAAAAACGATCACCATTCCTATAGAAGCGGATGCGTCTTGCTTTTCTAGTTGGTGTTCTACTACTTGATATCCGTTTCTTCAGTACATTATTCTTTGTTAATCCACTTATATCTAAATCGACAAACTCCTTTTCTAATTCTGAATTCGAACTAGTTCTGCTATTACTTCGACTTAATGTACTTTGTGTCAGATTACTTTCTTCCATTCTAAAATATTATTCGAAAAAAATTAAATATTTTAGTTTACAATTATTTACATATTTATAGTTAATTGAACCAAATATTGACGACTAAATACAATACCATAAAGAAAAATGCATACATTTTAAAAATAACAGCATTTAACGTTTACAAATTACTAATTATTTACGCAAATAAATAATTACGTTTGTAGTACGATGTACATTACCCATTATGTTAAACAATTTAAATAAACTAATAACAGACGTAGAAAACTTTCGTTTTGATTGCATGTTTTTATTTATTTCAATTTAAAAATGTGATTTTTATAGAATAAAAGCAAGTTCACATTCAATGAATTTATTTTATGTATACATCAGCAATCATTCCCAAGATCATATCTAACAAAGTAAAAAAATTAAAAATCATCTTAATCGAAGCATAACAAATCTTATTTTATTTGGCTATTTTTTAAGTATTTTAGGAAAAAGTAGTCTCTTAACTCACACAAGCATTAAATTTCTTGGTAAAGTCAAAGAGTATAGTGGTTATATCGTGCTATAAGGTTACGAAAATAGTGAGACTCAAACATCTAGGAAACACTATCACGGCATTTCGGTCATTTGATTATTGGACAGTCCAAATTAAAACTTATGGCACACATAAAGAGACAATCGAGAAAACTGCTAGATGCAAAAATGTTGCTAAAATTCGAGAGGATGAAGTAAGACATTTGTTCATAGGCTAATTGGCGAATTTAAACGTTATAGTTTACTACACTTACGCATATCTATGCAATTAATGACAATATCGTTAATCTATTTAAACAGTCCTATCACAAATATCGTTAATGGAGTGGTCACATTTGAGGGCAAAACATAGGTGCTTATATTAATTCAAATTTGAATTACATTCAAACTTTAAAGAAAATTTTTTGAAAAAAGACCAACATTAAAGTCTCTATTTATTGCTCATATGGCAACTGTCAATTGTACTCTTGAGACTATTTATTAAATTTCCACATACTCATCGCTAAATCAGGGAAAAATCAAAATATAGGAGAGAATTTAATTAAATTATCAATATCAACATTTCTTAAAAATTGCAACTCACTGGGAAGAAATTCTACTGGTTGATAATCTAAACCGTGCCGTTTATTTTTTAATTATTTTACTCTGCGCACGCTAAATATAAATTCGACTGTCGATTGAAACAGAGAATTCTCGATGTGCGTAAAGGTAGCCAGAGTGTTTGGTCTTTTATTGGTGCTGTAGGCAGCAATTTCACTCTATACCCATGTTTGTGGATTCCAATGTCAATCCTATTACAAGTTCTAAACAAAAGGCTAATTTACTGATCGCCATGTTCGCGAATAATTCCAAATTGGATGATTTCAATAAGGTTACTCCATCGATTCCTAGGGTTGCTTCAATATGAAGGCCATGAAGAGACTATTATCGAAACTGGTCGCTTATGGTATTCATCCTAATTTTTTGGATTTCAAATTTTCTGACGTCATGTTATCGATAGCGTCACTTCTGATGGTTTCCAACTTGATGAGAGTGTTCCAGGTATCCTACGCTATTTTTTATTTTTATTAATGATCTATTATCACTAACTGCAAACCCATATCACAACTACGCTAATAACAGCACTCTGCATCAATCTTACTATATCGATAAAAGGTCATCCGGGGTCATGGTCGGGTAGCTTCTCGCTGATATGGACATTTCTCCTAACAGCGATTTAAACCTAATTTCTGGTTGGAGACGGAGATATCTCGTAATATTCAATGCGAATAAGATGCAGTTGTGTCTTTTGTCGCATAAACCAAATTCTCTGGATCCAACTTTACAATTCGATGGTAATTTGCTTCGAAGTTTTTCGGGTTTGAACACTGACGGAACACATATCAATTCAAAACTACTATGGAATGATCACAACTTAAGTGCGGTCAAAAACGCAGCCAAAAGGTTTGGATTTCTGCTTCATTATAAGAAACATTTTAATCCCGAACATATTGCCATTATATATAAGGGTGCTCTCTCGCATATGGGCTGCACTCCGGCGGCTTATAGGTGATGAACAAATCACCGGCCGTATATATTCTCTTCAACATAGGCGCAATGTGCTATAACTCTTCTATAGATATTACCATGGCAATTATTCTGCAGAGATTACCAGATGCCCAATATTCGGTTATTTCCACTTAATACACGACTAGCTGGTTGTCACACTCGCATTATGTTAAATTTGCACGAAAAAGAATGCACGATCTGAAAACTATAATATAGATGTTGGTGATATCGAGCATGCTCTTAGATGCACACCTTAATTATTAATCTGTCATTGTGGGTAGAGCAATATGTTCGACAAACCGTCAGGATTTAGGTGCCATATTTATGTTAAGATCAATAATAATTCTATATGTGCCTCTTACGCGAATGTTAATATGTTTCGACACACTTCAGGTATCTTAGGATGATTAAATATTGATGTAATGTCAATCAAGTTCATCTACAAAATTTTGCATAAGATATGTCGTTGGTGCCGGCTGATATAACAAACTTCTGGTTACACAATGTTATTGACCTATTCAGAAGCGCTTTATTTATATTTAATGATCATCACTTAAGATCAACAAATAAATCTACTATCTAATAAATTGGACGTACGAGACAGCACTTTCCGTTTAGTTTTAGCTTGCCAGTAAATTTGACTCATGTTGTTTTTAATTTCCATTTTATGATGCCCGAATATTTACCTCACTTCCTTATTGCAAAGTTTAACAAAATTTATACGTTTAGCAGTTCGAGATTTTTTACTTAAAACTCGTGTATAGAAATAAAATATTCAATGTATTTGTGATTGCAATAATTTCAATTTAGAGATACCAACAATAAAATAAATGACATAAACTTTTCTTTATATCATTAAATTGACGTCGTTCATTAAATATTGTACATGCAAAAATAATTTATTTTTCATGACTATTTTCACAAGCTGCTTGCCTACTAATGAATGAGTGGAATATGAATGAATATTTAAGTTTCATATATGAAAGTCATTAACCCACAAAAAGAAATGCGATTTAAAAAAAAAAAAAAAACATCATCATCATCAGAAAAATAGTTTTTTTAACAAACGTTTGATATAAAAACAAGAGAAACGTATAATTGGTTGCGCCAATAATTGTAGGGTCTGGAAATTGTTGAGTAAAAATTATACATATTAGGTACGCTAGGAAGTTATCTGATCAAGTTAACCTTCGAACTATAGTTTTTGTGCGCAATATACATGGGTGGTACTTCAAGTAGTAATCCGATTAAGCTTATACTCCCACACATTCTTTCAATTATAATATCAGTTATATATGTAAAATTTGAAGTCTGTATGTATTATACAAACAATTTTAATCTAAAAAGAGTAAAAAGTTTGTACGGGAGATACTTGAAGAAGTATTCCAATTTTCCTCACCTTCGAACTATCGCTCACAAAAGAGATACAAATGACACGTGCACAATTTCATGGCGATATCTATAATATATAATATAATTATATTGTTCTTTGATATTATAAACCTAATTATAATCTAAAAGAACTAAAAATTTTGTATGGGAGGTACTTGAAGGAATACTCCAATTTTCCTCATCTTCAAACTTAGGCTCAAAGCAAATAAAAATGGCTTGTGCAAAATTTCATAGCTATATCTCGAAGCATTCTCAAGTTATCGTGCGCATAGACGGACGGACGGACGGACGCTTAAATCAATTTTTTTCAATTATAAGCACTTCTGTGTAATTATTTTTTTTTTTTTGAGATGTATATTTCTTGGCGTTACATGAACGGAATCAAATACAATACACCCTTGGAACTTTGTTCCCTGGACCTAAAAATACAGTCATCAAATATATACTTTCGTACAATAATTACTAAATATCTGGAAGATAAGGCATTACAAATGCGATTTCAATTAATATAAAATTGGTTTTAATTGGCGAAAATTAACAATTTGTAGAATATAATTTTTCATAATTTATGAATGAATATAATTTAAATACAGTTTCATGGAACGAACGTGTTCATTATAGGATGATATATGAAAAATAAAAATTATTTAAATTAACTCATGCATAATTTTCTAAAATACAAAAAATGAAAATAATATCCACTCGTAATAATCAATAAATGAATGAATGAATGAATGATTGAACGAATGATGGATAATTGATTTAAATTTCTGTATTACATAAAATGTAACAGACTATTTTTATACTAGAAATATGTCAATATTATTAGTTTCAATTAAAATTTACTTTAATACTTGCATGAGACAGGCACAGTACATAATAAAAATGATCATATTGTTAATCAACGCTTTACAATGCATTTAAATCGTCTAATATCGGCTTTCTGGTCCACACGATAAACTCTTGAACTTTTCGCCATAAACTGTACTGCAACTGATCCAAACATAAATGTGACTCTACGTTCTAAATTTTACCGTTCCGTATATTATGACAATACCAATATTCACTGTCATTTTTAACAACAAACGAACTAACATCTATCATTAAAAAAATCTCAAATAGTAGACCAATAAAACATCTATGGCTAATTCGTAACAAATAATCAAGAAATCATCAAATAAATTCATATGGTTTCTAATACATCACTCAATAAGTAGGATGACCAATAAAACAAAAAACTTTAGGCAAAATTCGATTTTATTCATTAACATAGTCTCCTTCAAGAGTGACACATTCATTCCAACGCTTCTCTAACATTTCGATGTCTTTTTTGTAGAACCATTTTTCTTTGATCTCAACAGCCAAATCTCTTTCCCAGGAGAATTTATTTAGGTCTGCAAACAGGTAGTAGTCGTTGGGAGTCAGATCCAGAGAAAAAGTGCAATTTTGCCATTGTTGTGATCGACAACTTGTGACACGGTGTATTGTCTTGGTGAAAGAGCACTTTTTTCTTCTTTCTTTATTTGGGGTCGTTGTTTCACAATTTCAACTGTCCACTCCGCTGAAATTGCCGATTTGGCTCTGTAGAAGTAGTGATGGATCCATGTTTCATCAATTGTCACATACCGAATAAAAATAATATTTTTATTGCGTTGAAACAGCTCCAAACAGCGCTCTGGATCGTCAACGCGTTGTTGTTTTTGATCGGACTGTGAGTATACTCGGTACTCATTTCGAAAAAATCTTTCGCATGATCAAATGTTCATGCAAAATGATGAATATGCCTTCTAATTAGGGTTCGCTAACCGTAATTAACCGAAATCGGTTAACCGGTTTTTTATTTGACTCTTTTTCTAAAACAGTTTATTTTTTGAAAAACCGGTATTTCGGGTTTTTTTTATTTCCGCCTTATTGAAACCTAACCTTTATTTTCTATCTAATCCAGTCCAACTTTTAGATAAACTTGACGAAATGTCAAACTTTTGATGTCAATTTGAGTACTGTACGTATTGTCGTGATAATCTGCAACAATAACCAATTATCTCTGCATTAATTTAAATTTGCAATAACCATGCTTTACATTTTGCTGTCATGGATGTCTTTTATAGTGGGAACATATCTTTCGCAGAAGATGTGGAACTATTGTAGAATCAGAAAGTATTTACAGTAATCACGAGCAAGATAATAGCCATGTTCATGACACTGAAATTGACGTTTCTAGTACTACAGAAGAATTATGTATGGAAACTCCGATTTTTAACTTAAGTATTAAAACTGTGCACTTTGAGACACGAAAAATAATAAAACTTTTTAGAAAGTCACCCAAATGAAATATATCGTTTCGGTTTCCTTCTCATGTTAAATACTCAATTTCAGTTACAAAAGTAGCCTCACTAAATCTACTGTAACTTGTGAACTAAACGTCAGATTGTGATACAATTTTGACACGTATTGTTTGAAGCTTGCTACTTCCTAAAAATAATATCGATTTGTCAATAGTTGCGCCATCTACAGCTTACTAATAAATATAACATTTAGGGTTTTGACAATGTAATTCAAGCTTCAGTCTTTACATCTTCTTCTTCGTTTCGGAATGTAAGCTCTAACACAGTGATTGAATATCCAATAAATACAATAGAATACGCTGATGACACATTAATACTTGCAACACATTCTAAGATACCCAATGCATCGAGAATAAAAACAAATGATTCGCAAGTATAATGCTACAGTATTTAGAGGTGGTACTGGTTGTCTATATCAAGATGACTTGTCCCAACAAAATGAAGAAACATATATATTCCCATAAATGGTAATAAACTTAATGACATTAATTGTACAAAATATCTCAACACCACTGTCATTCAAATTGGATGAAGTTGTAAAAAAGACTTTCGACTTATTATACGATGCTTTCTATTTTCTTAAGGCAAACAGTAAACTAAATAAGAAAACAATAATTATCTGATATATAAACAACTAATAACATTTAACATTTTAATTTCCGGTACACTCTGGTATAAAGTCAGACAATTCATCCATTCCTCCGACGTCATTGCAATTCACACTGACATGCAATCACCCAAACACTCTAATTTCATTCATTAAACGACCTCTAGAGGAGAATTTAGGCTCTGATGTCCTAGCATCGAAAAGATCGATAGTAATACAGTTAATAAAATTTCTTCAAAAATGTAGGAACTCATTGTAAAACGTGTGGCCGTAGGTCAAGAAGATTTGGGAAACCAATCAATGACATAATCAAACCTCATAAGAACCTCTCCTATCAAGTCTAGGTGATTATAACGAACCAAAAATAGTTTACTAACCTTCTAGCACCGACCCGCCGATTCAAGTTTAGGGTTTATTCTATAACATATAACAAAATCATGAGCATTCGAACACCCATACGTCATCTGCCATGATCAGTCCACGTGATTTGAAATTACCACTTAACTGTATAATTCCGACATTGACATTGCATAATCTCTGATATTAGAAGGCCGCGCTTTGGTAAATTTCTTTTTCTACTATCCCTATCCCAACTATCCACTATAAAGTAGTAATACTTTTAAGACTAATAATCTACTTTTCCAGTCTCAGCCCGAATTCAGGTTACACCAGCCGTTGGCATACTCTCGTCTTCATTTTTCCTTCATTATATGAAATTACAGGTCACCGCGTGTACAATAAGCACGATGTGTTGTCATCTCTTAAATAGCAATCGATTACAAAATGTATATTTTGTATTTTAATTATAAGATTATATGATAAAGGATTTTTTGAATTTAATTGAATTGAACATATATTTAGAATCGCTTAATTGTATTTAGATTTGTACTAATTTCTACATTCCAATACTTATGTTTATTTATAACTTTTAATCGAAGAAAAGGTATTTATTGATTTTTGTTGTTATTGAATTCGTGTAGTATACAGATTGTCTTTGCTTAATTTCAAGGAATAGGCATTTCAAAGAAAATACATGTTTTTAAAATCGAAAGATGACACTTGACCCTTTATTTATAAACACACATGTAACAAGAAATTAATGTATTTACATGAATATTTTACAACTTGTACTAGGGTACATTAAGGTAATTTAAAACTAATGAAGATTGCTACAATAATAGTCGAGGCAGTAAAATTTCAATATTTGGACAGTTAAATTGATTGGTAGTGCTGAAAAAATTTTGCGCTTTCAAAATGCGGAGCAGTTGTTTAGAATGCGTTGCAGTTGTTTCTAATAGAGAAGTGTGACAGTCGACAGAAATTTCTCGTAAAAGTGCGTACATTTAAGTCAGATTGTTTATTAGAAGTGGCGGAGAGACTTGGAAAGTGACAAATATCGCATCAATTCAAAAATATAAGTTTTCGTTAATAGGTACCTTAGATGCATATTAAGCATTCTTGGTCCAAATATAATACCATAATACCAATATCAGAGACAATCAAAAATAACGTGGTGGTGAACTGTCAATTAACAGTGATGATGACAGTGGTAAGTTGTAAACGGAAGGTGCTGGTTAGAATTTGTGAACAAAAACCGCGGTATCACCGGCAACATGATGTATATGCTAGTTTTATTACCTGTGATAGTGGCCAAAAATATATATCGTTTATGAATTTGGAAAATATACATAAACTACATAGATGTAGGTTTCAACACTACTTTACTAAATTACTCATATGATTGGTCTTTTATGTGCATGTCTCACTGTATATTAGAAACTTTACAGATATTCAACTTTTATTACAGATATTTTTGGAAATAGACTGGACAATGTCCACCTTCCAAACTGTTGGAAATTGTCCAGATTTGATATAAATGCAATGAGACGAAAACTGAACATGTTCTTGGTTAACGATAAGTCAACATGCTGCCCAATGCGCCCTTGAAACATAAAGGTTTTTTAAATACACAATTGTTAATTTATTTTTAAATTAGTGATACGAAAATCTTACGTGTATTCGAGCTTTATTATATTTATGAATTTTCCACAAAATATTTTGATTTACATTATCTCGACTTTTATTTAATACATAATACAGTGAAATAAAAAAGATCTCATTCCAAATCAAATTTAACAAATCTGGAGGTGTATTTTTTGTTTGCATATTATATAAGAATTATCAAAATCTTCATCATCTTCAATGTGACACTGATGTTCCTTAGAATTGTTATGGAATATGAGCATTGTGTTTAGTGCTTGAAAAAAATTACAATGTCACACCAGGATAATTTACCTTATTATTCATTGCGAAATGTCATATATTGAGATCGTTGAGTAATACAAATTTAATTCAACATCTATATGTTAGTTACGTTCGATTATTATCATTATCATCTGGTGATCTATGCTGTAGACTTTTGGACTGTCATAAGTAGTTCAAATTTAACCGAGAATAAAATTTTGTAATTTTTTCACGATGTAACTTCAATTCAATTCAATTCAAATATCCTTTGTTTTTTAAAAGAGGATCTGGTGAGAACTAGAGGTAGGGACTACAACTGTACAACTGAGAAAATGGATTAAATGTGGATTTCCATACAGTTCTAAAGTTGCCAGTCACATTAAATTCAACATCGACAGCCAATCAGAATCAAAGTTACTAGTCGCAAAGTGAGAGTCTTTAAAATATTGTTTATGGTTATCTTCTGAGATTACTGCAATTTATTTTTATAACAGTTCAGTAAAGATATGAACCAGTTTTCATTATTGTAAACAAAAATTTTCACAGTAAATTATTTTATAAATTTCTTTTTTCTCTTTTTAGATTTATAAATTATATTAACTAAGAACCGTTTTTAGAATAATCGTTTTTATTAATAATTAACATAAAGCAAATTATAATATAATATTTTTGTTGAATAAAATTCATTTTCAACTGAATAACTAAATTTTATAAAAATGTTGATATTTTTGGCTGATATAACAGTTTTCTAAGTGTTGACTTGTAACTGGCGACGAGTATGGAAATTCAGCTTAAGGTTCTAAAAATGTTGATATTTTTGACAGTCGCAAATGAAGCCATGTATTGAAATCATACTCAGCAATATAACAATTTTCTAAGTGGTGGCTTGAAACTTGAGACGAGTATGGACATTCCACTTTATATTGATACAGGAATAAAACAGAAGAAAGATAGGTTATATGGAATATTTAAAAAAATAAAAATGTAACCAAAGCGCGTCATACCGCCACATATCGATGAGTATTGTCAAATATAAAAGTGCTATTAAGCATGAGAGATAAGAAATACTAATTCGTAATCAACCATGCTGCACTTGTGTTGTTTTTGCTAAATTTATTATCTGTCTGCCTGTCTGTTTAATGTCTGTAAATATAATATGATGTATAGAACTCCGAAAATTCTAACATATTTTGATCATGAAATTTGCAGATTAGGTAGATAGTAGACATGTTGTCGAATGTAGATCGCTAAGTTTTTTGTAGCACTTTTCCTTTTTTTATACGTTTAATTAAAACAATCTGACTATGGTATAACGTATAACCACAATTAAATATAATTTCCAGTATTATTCGAAATTTTTATAAAATATTTAAATTTTATAGTGGGAAGATGAATATGCATGCGATTAAAACAACTTTTATGCAAAAATCAAAATTCTATATAATCACTTTCTACCTACAAATATGTGTTTGTCATAAAAATGTTTAAATATGTTAATAATATTATATATAAAGATTACTGGTTATCAAAATAACGATTTGTGAAATACAGCTTATAAGGTGCTCAATGTTTCAAAAACGAAACTAATGAAGATTGGTACGTCGAGAAGATGTTCACTTGTAGCGACGAAGTAATATATGAAGTAGAGGACTTCGAATATATGGGAATTTTGTTGACAATTAATGGTGGTGCTGAAATAGATGTAAGGTTCCAATATAAAAAAAATGTCGGAAAATAGCATAGCTGCGAAACTTAAAGGTGAGAAATAACATCGTGTCACAATTTCAAGTTTTCATCAATGGGCCGCAGGCTTCTGGTTAAACACAATATCAAACGAGATTTTTTTAGAAACTGGCATATATGGAGGCGATGAATAAGATTGTCAACCGAAGATAGTGGAATTGGATCAGCCATACACTGCGACGATCGGTCGGTGATATTGCAAATATAAACACATGACCGGAATCCGCAGGGTATTAGAAGACCCGGTCATCCAAAAATAACATGGCGAAGTACCGTCATTATGGAGGCTAGAACCAGTAAAAAATAATTATGTTAACTGATAATGATCTAATAACCGTAAAAATCAAGTAATATTAAATATTAATATATTGACTGATATTTTGGTGACGAATGGAGTAGTCGAATATCATTTAACTTACCATCACTACTTCCACACAGTATCATCGGTAACGCGATCACGATACATGTCAGTAATGGCGTGTGATCGAGGCTTAAAAGATAGTGTTAATGTCATGTTTATCGATATATCAACAACAATTATATAGTTATTTGCGTTCACATCTGATGGTCATGCATATTAGAATTGGCCATTGAGGTGTAAAGGTTAAGATGATTATATTTATAATTGTAAAGTAACGTCGTGAGATACTAATATGCTGCCGTATGTAAAAAATATTAACAACTTTTTTATGATAATTATAGAGTCAAAACCACTGAACAACAACATATTCATGGGTTTTATTTATTCAATCAGGAAAAACATTAACTTTAATTACAGCAGAACTTCAATTACTGGACGAGCTCTGTACTTAATCAATTAGCTTCACAATAACACAGCACATAATATAACTAATATAAAAACAATATAACTACAATCGAATTAGTCAATTACAGGCGTAATATTTGATTGAAGGTGAAAGTTTAAGTTTAATATTTCCACTCACTAAACATCATAAAATGCAAACCTTTTCAGTTATTTATAATATTATTTGTAATTAAATAATTTCATTTCAAATTACAGTTAAAGGTTATCTTTTAATCCTATTATTTATTTTGTCAACAATCGTAAACTAGTAACGTAATAAATGTATAACAATGACAATCGATAATCTGTAAATTAAGGTTCAAATAATAAGTGAATAATTACATAAGCATTCACAAACTATTGAGGTACACATATTGCAAAACAGAAAGAAATTAGAAACGAATAAAGAATTAATTTGAGAGTAGCATATAGATCAGGTTGTAAGTAAAGTAATATCAGTTTATGTTTAGTCAAAAAAAACATATTTCATATAGTATCCATTAATGATACCCTGAAGCTCAAATACCGAATAGAGCGGCAGCTACTCATATTCATTTACCTACACGCGAAATCATCGAAAACTTTACCACTTTACCAAGATATATGTCAGTGGCCATTACTGACATGTATCGTGGTAAAGCGCACACCATGTGTGATCGAGGTTAAAATATGGGTTGTCAACTGATTGAAAAAATATCGCAACACCAAATTAGATAGCTCACTCTACTGAAATACTAAAATGTATATCTGGATAATTGTAATTGATCCTTAATTTTTCCGGTTGATTAATTTACATTTATTTGAGTTCACATTTGACAACAACGTAACACTATATTGCCGCCCTGGGAGTAGTAGTTACGTTGCACTAACTAATTATGTGGTATAAGTTGTAATGGCTTAGTATATGATATAATATATAACCTATATACTGCGTTTCCATATATAGCGTAAAAGTTAATCTATGAAGAGAAATTATCTAGTTAAGGTAATCCAATTAATTAAGTACACTTTTATTGCTTTTTATAATTCATTCAAATACGATACATAGAATTTGCACTTATTTATTATTATCTGCTATGTCGATAGAAAATATATTAACATACAATTCCTATTGACAGACAGATATTTAGAGTGACCTACCAGGTCTAAAATAGATTTTCTGACACTACAGACAAAAAACAAGAAAACAATATATTTACTGCAACACATTAATTGGTTATGTAAGAATTTAGAATTCGTTAATATTGTACAGCGTCCAACACCATTTTGTAATATGACCATTACTTTGATCGTAATGAACAAAACTGAAAACGGCATAGTGCAATTCAGACATATACTTGATTATATAAGATTATATAATTACCTCGATAATGACATATAATAAGTTTTGATCAATTTGAAAGTTGGACAGATGAAGATAAAACTTATGACAGACATATAGACACAAACCCAGCACTGCAACGTTGCACCGAACCATGGTATTCGGAGAGAACAGCTAGATTTCAGGTCTGGTAGGTAGGTCTTGTACAGACAATATCAATACATATTGTCGAATGGTAAATTGATGAACATGGCAATGGCCTATATCATAATTCACAATGTATAATTTTGCATTGTGGTGATATTACTGATGTACATTCGGATGTAAAATCGGTATCTGGTCGTCTTGTACTGGATTACGGTTAAATACTGACCCGCATGATAGCAAATGAAGTAGACGGTCTTTCAATATTTAGAAAGTTTTTCGGCAATTGATGGTAGTGTCGAAACAGATGTCCAGTTTTACACGACCAGAACATTCAGCAAATGTTTGGTATGCTGAATAGTCCTGTGGTCGTCACAAATTTCAAAAAGAAAAAAAGTTGCGCAACTTTAAAACTAACTAGATTATCGGTAATATTGATTGGGTACGAAACTTGGAATATGACAAATAATATCGTCGTATCACAAAATTAAGGTTTCGAAAAAAAGCGACTTAGAGGCAAGTCGCTGATATTGCAACATGCACGCTTGACTGAAAATACTCAGAGTAATAGACAACCGTTATTTTTTCTGGAAATCTGAGTGCTGTTCATATGGAAAAGTGGAAGAATTATGAACATTTTTTGGAGACCATAAATTTCAAGAAACACATCTTCGAAAAGAACGTTTCCACAGACGAGACGTTCACGATATGAAAGTAACCCAAAATTTAATTATGTGAACAAGTGTATAATCAAACAGTGTGCAATAATCGAGCAAGTAGAGTTTAGGGAGAATACCCGAATATTCGGCATAATACCGTCAGTGGAGCAATCATCATTATTATATGTATAGAAAAGAGATACCGCACTCTCATTGCACCTATGCTGAAGTGAATATTTGTGCCCGGTGAAACCATCATCATCTATAAGTTTAAATTCTGACGAGGAAACTAAGAATGGTCGCAACGATGCAAAAAACCAATTATTCTTGCAGCATTTTTAGCCACGTTCAAGATGTGATTAATTTTGAAATATTTTTACGCCGCCAATCAGAGATTAATTTCACGTGGCGTAGAACCGTCATTAAGGAGTGTAGTACATGTGGTGGGGGACGGAGTAAATTAAAGTAAACTAACTAAATTAGTAGATATAGTATATATTCCATGTGAATTGAACTTCATTTATTATTAATGGCGTGTAATTTAAATGCATTTTCATTTAATATTTTTTACTAAAAAAAAAAAATAACAGGTTGTAAATAATGAATTCTCTTTTTTATAATTTTTTTAATGATTTAGATAAAAAATTACTTTTTTGTTATTATTATTTATTTATACCTACATTATAGCGAATTTGGTGACTCATTTCGAACTATACGTCATAATTTAACTAGGCTAAAATTTCACTGTGTTTACTTGTAGATATTTAATAACAACACAAAAAAACATATGCTAAAATTGATAAGAACAATTTGTGGTATTTGAAAAAGTTACCAAAATTGACTATGGCATATTACATCCGTTTAAATTTTAATGCAAGAAAATAGCAAAATATCTCGGAAAAATCATTTTAAAAATGTGAACGTAATTGCCAAGATGAAAGTAAACTATAAATCAATCTTAGAAACAAGAGAAAATCAGCTACACAAAGTTATAAATTAAATATTTTTGGATTGAGAATTGAGTTCTTTTCATGATTTATTATTTCAGTGTTATTTTTAAGAAAGATTTCGATTTCGATTTCTCTAACATTTATTTATTATTATTTATGCTTTAGTATTTCAATGTAGTTTGTTTTCAACTTTATAACTATATTTACATGTATTTTACATAATAAATGTTAATTCGTAATAATATTTTAGCTGGCATAATAAAATTTCATCATCGTTAATCGCTACTAGTTAACACTTTTAATATACATGGTAACTTTATCAAATGTCACCCTAAATATCAATCAGTCGTATAATTCAACTAGTAATATATTTACTATAATGTGCACATTTAAATAATTTTAAACTGCTACAGCATAAATTTCCAGTAACACATTTTGTTGCGAAAAGAGAGTTGTTGAGTGTGTACGGTCAGCTGGTATGCTATCCGGATCATTTGCAAAACAGGGTATTCCAAGACAGATTACAGGTCTGGTAGATCTTGCGGATACCATGTTAATGATGATGCATTATTGACGAGTAATCAATTTAATAAAAATCGCCCTTGCATATGTTGTTAGTCGACTTCAAGTAGGTGTTCGTTATTATTAGTTATTATTTTCTTGAAAACGTACGAATCTGCAAGCATAAGCAATTATGTATTTTGAAATAATAGTTAATCATACATCGTGACATGCAAAGAAGCAAAAAAGTCTTCCGGTACATTAATTTTAGGGTTAAAAAGTACATTCTTGAAATTGACATAGCAACTTAAGAAAAATCAATATCACCCGTCGTGGTAGCATAGTGATAAACAAAAGACAAGGGCGGCTGTAGACAAAAATTACAAATTGCAAATTTATCGCTTTGCGACTTAACATTTTTTGCCTTTGTCTTTAAATCAAAAAACTTTTTTTAAAAAAATCATCATTTGTGCAGATTATGAAGTGTAAATGTCAAGGATACATAGAACAACCCAACATGTTATTATCATTTATATCATAAATCTGTTTCATGTGTCAAAATAAATCGTTAAATATGTAAATTACATGCCAATAATCAATTCACACTGTATTCGAGGTACATATATTATTATCCTATCATTTGATGTATGGGAAATATTTCGTTATGTTGTGTTACTAGATAATTGTCCCGAAACAGATATTTCACCCTATTATATTAGCCTTAACTAAGATATTTTAAATTGTAAGTTTACGTATACCATGTCGAGAATGTTAGATGTAGAAGTTGAAAAGTATACGCTCCCTCATTTGAAGTGTTATGTGGACAGCTGATTACAGTGCTCTCATTTGACAGATTTTAGTTTGCTCAATTTGAATTGAATTGAACCATTAAACGTTACAATGATACTGGTAATATTCAGGGCTGCCACTTAAGTGTGTACTTTAAAAAAGGGAAAAAGTGAAGGAAAATTGGGAAAATCGTGAAAAAGTGACGAAAAAAATATTTATGTTAAACAATGTAAATTCGAAAATTTTAATAGTTTTCAATGCGAATAAG
>JANSTX010057687.1:0-24364 GCA_027564355.1 Penthetria funebris
ATTAAATGTGTATAACGTATATATATATATATATATATATATATACATATAGCATTTAGTTTTAAGATCCTACATGATCTGCACACAAATCATATATACAATAATATAGGACAAGACGATCATCGTGCATGTATATTTTTAAAAGATATTTCTAGAATTTAAAAAAAAAAATTCAAATAAAATTTGTTACCGCCAACAAAAAAATAATACAGCAAATTTATCAAAATTTTCTCATTTCAGTTGCAATACGACAACGAAACAGTAACATTTGTTATACCCGAAGCATTTCCAAGAGACGCTGGCATTTATATAGTGACTGCAAAAAATTTAGCTGGTGAAGCCTACAGTTCATGTAATGTTAGTGTTAAAGGACGATTGCCAAATGAAACGTCTGATTCAGAATTAGCAAGTGATATGGAACCGATAAAACCATCTGTACAATTACCATTAAAGGATATTTGTATACAAGAAGGGAAATCGGTACGTTTAGATTGTATTATTGTTGGTCAACCGGAACCAGAAGTTATTTGGTATCATAATAATCGTCCGGTGAAAGAATCATCTGATGTTAAATTGCTATTTCAAGGTGATCGCTGTTCATTAGTAATTCAAGAAGCATACGTTGAAGACATTGGTGAATATAAAGTGGTTGCAATTAATTCAGCTGGTGAAGCATCAAGTAAATGTATATTATCGGTTGAAACAACAAATCAAATTGATACAATAAATTCACGTCAATCGTCAAATATGGTAAATTCAACATCAACATTAACATCATCGACAATACAAGAAGCTGATAAAATAATGACGGTCACAACAACAAAAACGACAACATCAACAACAATGATAAATGGTGAAGAACAAAAACAACAATTAGTTGAACAATTACCATTAACAGTAATCGAACAACAATTGCCATTAATCGAAAGTGCACCACCAAAATTCGATAAATTATTAAGTGATATTTTAGTAGCCGATGGTGATAAAATTGAATTAGAATGTTCATTAATTGGTGAACCAAAACCAAATGTTAAATGGTTTTTAAATAATAAAGAAATTTATGCAGACACTGAACATTTTCAATTTATCCATACCGATGATGGTTGTGTTAAATTATTAATAAATAATGTGTCACAAATGGATAAAGGTGTATATACAGTAAAAGCATCAAATTCATTAGGTGACGCAAAATGTTTTTCACATTTAATTGTAAAATCTGTAAATGTGCCAGATTCTCGCCCACAACAAAACGATCATCATCAACAAATTGATGAGAAATTAATTGGACCAACATTTAAAGAATTATTTTCGGATAAAATTGTACATGAAGAGGATACAGTGAAATTTGAATGCATTATTTATGGTAAACCAACACCGAAAATTAAATGGTTTTTCAATGATCAACCGGTACATGGTAGAAATTTTCTAATATCAATAAGTGGTGATCGTCAGGTATTAAGTATACCAAAAGTGTCACGTGAAACAATTGGTAAAATTGCATGCATTGCTGAAAATGATGCGGGCAAAGCAACATGTGTCGGTTATTTAAGTTTAATTGGTGATCTAAGTGCACCATCATCAGAACAATCACAACGTTATATTGAAGAACATAATACGGGTTCGTCGAGTGTTACAATAAAAAAACAAATATTTACAACAACACATACATCACAGGTGAATACAATTGAAAATGGACATCCACAAACACAAATTTATGGTTACAATACAAAAATGGATCATTCATTTAAACAACAAGATCAAAAATCACCAGAAATTTTGGAATCAAAACAATATCAAGAATATAGGCAAACAAATGAATTGCCACCAATGTTGCAACAAAAATCAGTTATTAGTTTAATAAATAATAATAATAATAGTAACAATAGTAGTAGTAGTACTACAAATGTTATTGAATTTGCCCAATTTCCAAAAACTGTACGAAAAAATATGGCACCACGTTTTGTGTGTCCATTGGTTGGAAAAATTGTCGATCAAGGTGCCGATGTTCATTTAGAAGCAATTATCGACGGTTATCCAGTGCCAGATATTAAAATAACAAAAAATGAGGAATCACTTAATGAAACTGATAATATTATTATAATAAATAAATTAAATAAAATTATAATTGATATAAAAAATGTTGGTATACAAGATGCAGGACGATATTCATGTATAGCCGCAAATATTGCAGGTACTTCGACAAGTACAGCCGACATTGTTGTAAAAAGTATGAAATTTTTCTATTCATTGAAATTATTTGAAATAATTTAATTTTTATTTATATACAGAGTCAATATTTCCGCCCGTATTTGGACATCGTTTACAAGCACAGGTTGTCAAAAGAGGTGAACGTGTCCTAATGGACATTGAAGTTTCCGGAACACCTGAACCAACGGTTACATGGTATAAAGATAATCGTCCATTACAAGAAAGTATGTCATCGGAATATAAAATTAAACATTCAGGAAATAATTATACACTAATTATTGATAAAGGTATGTATATTATGATCATTTTACTAGCATTTATTTTGTAAAAGGTAACATAAGTTGGTAATAAGATTTAGTCTCGTTTAAACAAAAAAATACAATGTATTGTTGAAACCAAAATCAATCATCAAATCAGAAAATAAAATACATCATCTCAACCCACTTGAATGAATGCATAGGGCGTCAACGAATAAGCGTAATTTTTTACGATCTTCCTTTACTTCAATCTATCCTCTTCCACTGGGATCAGTCTACTTAATTAGGGTTCTTTGCCACATGTGTTTTTAGACGATCAGATCTTCTAATACACTACGGATTATAGTCAAGTGCGTATTCCACAAAATCACTGACCGGCTCCCTCAGTGTGCATTCGATCCAATTCCACTTTCTACGGCACTTCACAAATTCTCATTTGATATTGTATTTGGCCAAAAAAACTTGAAATGTTAATTGTCACCTTTCAAGCTTTGCAGCCATACAATAGTACGGATAGACAATTTGTTTTAAATATGCGTAACTTAAGATTTTTTGAAATTAACAACGACCACCAGACTCTATTCATCATAACAAGCATATGGCGAGCCTTTTGAATACGGAACTTCACATCTGGTTCAGTCATCAATTGTCAAAAGACTTTAAAAATATTGGGAGTCTTCTCCTTCATATTTTTCTTCGCTGGTGACATCAAGTGAATGTCAATGTACCAATTTTCATTAGTCTCGTTCTTGAAACATTGATATTGAGACCAATAGTGATCGACCGGTTAGACGTCGCTATCTGCTACCATGTGGTTCAGAGTTTAGTTTAATCATAACCCAGACAAGGGAACAATAGTGGTATCACTATACATATTTTGAATAACTGTAACAAATAACATATCTCATTTTAATTGTCATATCGCCTGCGAACCATTGTTCTTCATTACGAAGTTTACCAACGTTTATACGTCCAGCAGTTCAAGGATGTCTCCTTATATGCCTGACTTAAATTCTAATATTATCTGTTTTATAATAAAGTAAAGTAATTCCGCGCCTCTATAATATTCTTTTACTAATAGTTATGTAATCTATTTGATTATTTGGTGCGCTCGTCCGATGAAGTCTAAGTTTATTTGTGTATTCTTGTACATGCATATATAGTACCACCAAATAAGATTATGGTTAATGCACAATCTGAACTATTGTCACACATTTAACACTACTCTTGAATCTAGCTGTAATTATTCAATCTGATACTGGCTTCCCGTCGCCAAGACTACGCTTTACAGAGACAGTTAACAGTATATACCAACCCTACTACGAAAGGGTGTCACCAGAGGATATAGTTCCTTAATGAAATCTCGCTTAACCCAAGAATATGCACCTTTTGAATTATTGAATGACGTGCGCTTCAAGTATTGTTCAAATGTTCCAGATTAAAAATTTTATCTGTTTACGTAAGCGTGTTTTTTGTGTAATTAAGTATTGCATCAGTGCGGGATGCAAAAACACAGCTGCCTAGATTGACGGAGTTGAATGTTAGTTCCCAATTGGGTGCCCAACCGCACCCTTTCGCAATTTTAGCCGAGTTTGATCAGATGTTAGTATTGAACTACGTTTCCATTAGGCACCACATGGAGGTATTTCAGGCACATGGCCAGGAATCAAATTAACATCTGTAGTTGATCCTAACCCATACCACAAACGGTATTCTATAGCTTTACGTCGACCAACATTAATACGTTTACAAATTTTGGCTCAGATCAAGAACGTTTGTACAAAAAATGCAGTCAGTAATTGATATAGTCACCATATAATGAGAAATAGATTTTCAATTATCAATTGAAATACCAGCCATATGTTTAGCAAATGTGAGTATTTTAATTAAACTATTATTTCAGTAAAAATATCAGATGCCGGAAAATATATGGTTAGAGCAACGAATGCTGGTGGTGAAGCACAAAGTATTGCCGATTTTGCAGTTCTTGAACCATCACCAGAACGAATGGTTGAAGTGATAAAAACCATTGTTTTTGATAGTTCCAAAGATCAACTAAAAAAGGTATGTTCGAACAATAATTTAATCTAATTTATTAATACAGGCAATAAAATTTTTAACTAAATTACATTTTTTAATCTAATTTTATTTCTAAAACAAAAATACAACTCATAATAAATCTACTGTGTATATCAATGGTGCGAAAAAATCTAAAGGAGGTGGGACAAACAACATCCAATATTACTCCCAATTCATTTCATTCCTCTCAAACCCAATCTTTATCTGATTCATCCAAAATTCATGGTGCAACCGAACAAACAATTATCACCGAAACAAAACGCACTACAGAAGCAACAATGCGAATGGAACACAAACCAAGTGCATGTTTAGATTTTCCTATAACATTGTCACAAAAAACCCAAACAACAACCATACCCGTTATATCCGAAGGTACTATGTCTGAAAAAACACAATTAAAAAATTTCGGCACAAATACAGAAAAAGAACAAATGAAAACTGATTCAACACAAACACCGCCACAACCACCACCAAAACCAATAACTGACAAATCAATTGAGGAAACGTCAACCATTGAAACCACATCAATTTCAAAGCAATCAGCATATGAATATTTTATAAATAAAATGCAACCGTCTGATGAAAGCAACATGATGAATAGTAGCACTGTCAAAACTGCTATTATTCCAAAGATAATAAAATTAGACAATGAATATTCAAAAATTGAAGATTTTAGTAAACCACCAATACCATCGACAAATATACCACAAAAAATCACAATACCAATTTCCAAGTCGATAACATCCGACAATGAATACTCTAAAATTGAAATATTTAATGAACCATCGACACCATTGTCAACGACTAAAATGCAACTAAATGTTGCCATACCAATTTCACCGATTCAATCGAAAATTGCCGATTTTAATAAATCCCTTGATGAAATTAAATCAATAAATTATCAAAATGAACTTAAAGAATTAAATATAATACCTGGATCACCGCCTGAAATGGGTTATATGCCAAAAATTGAGGACACAAAACGTGAAAATATTGCTGAACGAATAAGAAAGCTAGAACAATCACATAAAGAAATAACAGATATTCCATCGGGTGGTGTTAGAATGTTACCACCATTACAATTTCGCAAGGAAATTATTTCCGAAACAAGAGAAATATCAAACATTCAGCAAACCAAAAATATTGAACCAATTTATCGACCGCCGTCTGCAACTTTACAAAATTTAGATACAAATAAAGATGGTAGAAGTCAATCACCACGTCCTTCGGCCGATGCTATTGCAATGGAAAAACTATGGACACCATCAAAGAATATCATCGTAAATGAACAATCACCATTACCGGAAAAACAACCATTAGAAGGTGTAGACTTTTCAAAATTTCATACAATACGAAATGAATTTCTTGAAGAAAAGTCATTCAGAAAATTGTCATCGCTTAGCGAATCTGATATTGATATTTCAAAACAGGATAGTACCGATGAATCGGAAATTTTACGAAAGCAATCAATTAAAGAGACGGCAAAAATATTTGAGGAAAAAATTAGAGAAGTTGAAAATTCAACACATCATGATTATGATTTACGGGCACCAGGCTTAGTTAAACAAATCATACCAAAACCACAACAAGATACAGTCAAACAAATTCAACCATCACCATTAGATGATATATATTTAGAACCTGGATCACCACCAGAAGTGTGTTATGCTCCTCGACAACCATATGAACGAAAGAAATCTCTTGTCGAAACAATTGAAGAGACATTAGAGAAAGATATTGAAAAAGAACGGACACGTATTTTACCGGGTTCTGTTAGAACAATACCACCACCGCCATCATTTAAATTGGATAATACACAAAAATCACCAGAATTACCACCAAAATCTTATCAACCTGCAGCACCACCAGTTCCTTTGAAAACAAATAATTCTTTTCCTACTACTGAATCTATATCTAGTGAGTACGAGAAATTTCCATACACTCCTTATATTGAAAAACCTAAATCCTCAATACACCAACAACAACAACCACCACCACCACCACCACCACCATTGATGCCAAGTAAATTTGTTAAAGGAGATTTTACTGAAAGTGATTACGAAAGTGAAAAATATAAAAGTTACGAAAGTGATACAGATGAACGAAGTAGATATCGTTCGGTACAAGCACCAAAAACATCTGGATTGTCCAGACCAAAATCAACGGATCCAATTATACCATCACCGTGTCAATTTGAGGAACCATTAATATTGAATGGTGATGTAAGACCGCCACAATCACAAAAAAAACTGACACACTCTTTCAATCCACTTATAATAAATCAAACACAAGATGTCAATTATCGGCCTCAACCTGAATCACCAAAAATTAAACCGAAATTAAAACCAGTTAGTGGTTATATGGCAGACACAGAGGAATCTGTTTATCAAAAAACAATGCAAACCGAACAAAGATACGAAAATCATTCAATAAATCAAAGTAGACAATTCTTTGAATCCCAAACTAACCAACAAATTCCAAATCAAATCATTAGCACACCACCTGCTAAGCATTATAGACATCACATTCATAAGCAGCAAGACATAAGAGATGAGTCTTCTGGAAATTATGCGAAGGTTCGACATAAAAACATGAATGATGATGTGTGTGGTGTCAGTATTTGTCCAATGTGTTTTTTTTTTTTATTTCTTTTCATTATTTGTTTGATTTTGTTTTTTGTTCACTTGGATTGTCCTATTTTATTATATTTTTTAACACTTTGATGTTGTTTTTACCCCATTAAAACAACACTAGTTCCCTTTTTGCATGTTTTTTTATATCATTGGCTTTTTATTTAGAATTTCCAATTTTTAATTTATTAAAAGTTATTTTTAGTTATTTAATTATAATTGAATAATGGTTACTATTACATAAATGGAATTTGGCAAATGAGTCTCTATTCTCAACCTAGAAAAGTTAACCGGTAGTACATACGTCCACTAATCGTAAATCTCAGATCGGTTGCGGTTTTTCTATCTAACAATCTCGTGATAAAGAATTATATTGCGGAAAAGTCATTTTAGTAGTGATCTAGAGCTGAGTGACCTGAGTGACGACATTCTAAGCATTTGCACAATAAATTGGATGATTTATTTAAGACAATACAATGCATTGAATTTCTTTAATAGCATATTTATTCGTCACTAGTCAGTAACGTAATGCAGCAAGATAGAGGTTCGAAACCTCAATTTCATTTCTGATAATAATTTGCCATGCCAAATTGTGATGAAAGTCATAAATAAGTCAAGTAGAATCACAAAGTTTTCACCAAATATGCGATTTTGTTTCTGTTACAAATTTCAGTAAGTTAAAAAAAATTCTAAGGTCTTCACTTGAGCTTCTCTATCGAAAGTTTATTCTATTTTTCAAAGAACGCTATAGAATACAATAAAAGTAAGTAGTTAATTCCACTTTCTTAACGCTAAAATTGAAGTTGTGCATCTTTTGCAATTAAAAAGCGATGCTGTCAGCACGGGTTTCTTCGTTTCTTTTTTTTAGATTAATTGTTGTAGCAGAATATCTGACATAAGTGCATAAAATGTAGTAGACATTACGTATTTTACCGTGTACACCATGTCTCTATCTCCATTTGTTTACGAGAAATTGCAATTTTTGTATTTGACCGAAAGCGTTGATACATTTCATAGCTTTGTGGATTTGCATCAGGAGATCATAATCTTTAGAAGATGTATTTTATTAAAAATGCGGATATGTCTGAAACGGTTATAGATAGAGTCTTCGTGTCTGAAGATGAAACAAGTGGAAAGTCGTTGCGCATATTTTGTAATTAAAAGCGATGTTAATATTCTCATAATAGGACGAGTTTATTCGCTTTTTTAGACTAAATGTTGTAGCAGAATATCTAGCGTTTGTGTATAAAATGTAGTAGACATCAGTATTTTATTTAAAATGCAAATATCTCGGAAACGGTTAAAGATAGAGATTTCGTATCTGAGGAAGAAATATGTAGAAATGCAGAAAGCCGTTATGCATCTTTTGCATTTGAAATTGATGCTGAAATTTTAATAATTTGCTCATCGCATCCAGTTGTGCCGGTGTCCACAAATTCTCATTTGATATTGTGTTTGGCCCAAAAATTGTTAGTATATATCTGACGCGACAATGACGAAAACATTAATTTCTGTTTTTTTTTTTTGAATTTGTGACCACCGCCAGATTCCCTCCATCCAGCATACTAAACACTTGTCAAGCATCTATTCAATCATTGGAAGTCTACTTTATCTATTTCATCGGTCCGGTTACTGAAAATGAACATCTCCTCGAAGTACCTATCGTTTTTGAAACACTGGTTTCTAATCCGACTTGTTAGATTCATGTTACAAATCGTTCTAATTTCACATCCATGTCTGTTTCAGAACAAATGTCGCCAGCATAGTCAAGATCTTTTTTTAGTTCGGTTACGTAATTTTTAATGCTTTGCTTTGTTAATTTTAAATGACATAATTGTTTTTAAAAAGATATGGTTCAAATAAGAATATTGTGGCTCCACCATCAACTATGTGCTTACGTTACATATTATCACTCATAGTTTGGCTTTGTCGATTTAATAACTATGCGTTGCTATAATTTATTTGTACGAGCATTGCTGAATACCGATCTTATGGAAGTGATGCAGCTATTTGGAGTTTACACCGATGAAGCAGCATAGTAATTATTTTGCGAACTAATTATTAACTGACTATACTTAACTGATCTAACATTTGCACAGGAAATGAAACAAGTTTACTGTCAATTGTTAGAAAAACGAGTTAAAAAAAAGAGAATTGCAATTGTTTTTACAATATGTACGCAATTAACAAGAATTTTGGGTGTTAATTTTAGCAGCCAACTGTTGTAAGAGCTTTTGCCGTGCTTTTTGTTACGAGCAATTTACGCTTCTTTCCATTTCCTTTTCTCCTATAAAAACACAATTATTTAATTAACGTATCACTTAAATGATCTACTCACTATATAGGCGATCATTTGCATACCATAAAATTTTTAATCCTCGCTTTCATACGGTGACACAACTGTGTAACTTATCGTTTATTGTATATATTGAGATTATCAGCTGGAAAATATATTCAGTCAGTCATATTTCTGCAGATACAACTTTGATTGATGACAGAAATAGAGAGGTGAACAAATCCTCAGCAAACTCTATAGATATAGGTTTAGTAACGTCGCAAATTAAATTAGTCACTAAATACAATATTCTTAAAGTTGGATTCAGTGCACAAATACACTAAAATTATTTACACATTTATGGCATGTGACCATGAAAACTGATGGAATTTCATGACTATCAATTCATGATTGGTGAATAATTATCTCAAAATCAAATTAGCTGAAGCGTCAATTTAGCAACAAGAAAACAACTTTTTACAATATTATCAAAATTTTAGATCAAATTTTTATTAAATTTCAAAATTAGCATTTATTATTTCAAAGAAATAACCATTATTCAAGAATTAATAAATTGTTTTACCATATATCAAATATGCATGTTATTATGAACAAATATAAAGTACTAATTTATGTTTACATTTTCTTCTCAGGAATATTCTACAATGACAATGGCAAAAAATATATCAATTAATTCAAAATATACAAAAATACGTGATGAATCCTATCAAGAGTCATTACCGTTTACACCATGTGAACCATCACGTATAAAGAAGAATTTACCACCTCCGCCGCCAAGTCCCTCAAAATTTATAAAAGGTGAATTTAAAGAAAGTGACTATGAAAGTGATTATGAAAGTAAAATCGCACCAGTATGGAGACCAACTTATGATTCAGATTCTGAACCATTAAATTATAAATCAATTCATCCAAATTTAACACCAACCGGAAGACACTCGCAATTTTCTGATACTTGTGGTGCTAAATCACCACCAACACCGCCAACACAATTCGATCGTCCACCACAATTTGATGGACCACCGAGACCAAAATTCGAACCAATAGAAAAACTAAAACCAATAATTAAATCTCAGCAACAAACTAAAATAGAATCCCAAACAGTATATAAACCTACACCTGTATCAGCAATTAAAACAACACAAGAATACACACAATATGAATATCAACAAAAATATTATCAACAACAAAAACAACAGCAACAACAACAACAACAGCAACAACAGCAAGAGCAACAGCAACAAATGGAATATCAGCAAAGACAGCAGCAAGAGCAACAACAGATGCAAAAGCAAAGAGAGATGCAAGAGCAGCAACAGATGCAGCAGCAAATGCAACTGCAACAGCACCAACTACAACAACAACAACTAAAACAGCAGCAACAGCAACAAGAACAACAACAACAACAACAATATTATCAACAACAACAACAACAACAACAGCAACGTCAACAATACACTCAACAAACAAAACTACATCAATCACAACAACAACCTAAACAACCACAACCACAAAAACAACAACAACAATTTAAGCCGCAATATTATACTGCAATTGCCGGTACACCTTTACATAATGCATCGATTGCATCCGAAACGTCAAATACAATGCAAATGCGAGAATCAACAGAAAATTCACAAAGAGTAGTCAATATGACACAAACAAAACGTATCATACAATTTGATTCGTCAAGAAAATCTGATTTTGAACAAAAATTAGAGCCCTTTCCATATTCACCGGAACCGATTAGTTATTCGCCACGACAACGTTTACAATTACCGCCAACACCAACAAAATTCATACCATGTGAATTTCGTGAAAGTGACTATGAAAGTGAAGTTGAATCGGCAAGAATACGTCCAATGTGGACACCAAATCCATCCGATACCGATGAACCACAATATCGTAAAGTAAATGCACCGTGCACAAGATCACAAAGTCTTCCCCGAACATATGGTGGTAGTCCATATTCAATTACACGTGTCATGACACCAATGGAATTTGACAATAAACCACCTGAAATGCCAACTAAAATAACATTTGATATAAATCGAACACAACCATCTCAACACCAATATATTAATACAAGTATTAATAAAACACAAACATTAGACAGATATTCAACAAAGAAAACACAACACACATCATCACAACAACAACAACAACAACAACAACAACAACAACAACAACAACAACAACAACAACAACAACACCAACAACACCAACAACAACAATATCAACAACAAAATCGAACAAGAGATGATATTGATTTAAGGCGATCATCACCACCAAAATATGGTTTCATACCATCACATTCATCGGCATCGTTACTATCAAGTAAAATTGTTGATGATGCACAAAATCAAATGTATAATATGAATACAACATTTAAGACAAAAGCCAATAAATTTATGCATGAAATTGTTGATAATACAAGGAAAAGTTCACATGTGTCAAGACCAATTTTAAAGAAAACACATAGTGAGAGTGATTCATCAGCACCGCAAGCTTATCGCGAGGAAAACAGAGTTTCACAATATGGTAAGTACGTTTCTAGATCATAATTTGCATGATTATATTAAAATTTAAATAATATATTTTATTCATCAGAAATCAACATTAGTGTTCGATTTCAAATTATTTTCCATAACCCCTACCCACCAGTTGTTTATGTTTTTACAAAACATATAAAACCTACTGGTTTTTTTGTTTTTTAAATAAGGATGCGTCTGAAATGTGTGCCTAGAAAAATTTAACGCGCTCAAATATAAGTGGTGAACTCTATATGTCATTTTGAAATGGCTACTTTTTAATTATTTTGAAATTTGAACGACATCTGTCAATATCTGCATTATCTTTGATTATCTTATTTTATGATATCATTATGTTGATATAACAATCATTCACAATTGTGTAAATAAATAAATTGCTACATGTTTTAGCGAAAAGGACGAAAGGTTCCAATGACAATAAATAGGTAACTAGCTATTCATATATAGGTAAACCCTCTGTTTAAACAGCAGACAAATTAGCAAATAAGTTAAATTCCTAATATTGTAAACAATAAAAACAGTATTTTTTTTTTATATAAATCAAATAAATATAGGAACAAAACACATTGATCCTGATACTGGTCTGATTTATTTTAAATATGATTTTGGATATGAATTTGGTATAATTTTTCCGGGAGAAGGTAGAAAATTTATTGGTGGCATGAAAACCAAATCAGACCATGAAACATCAAAGCCAAAGAAATCTGTTTATCAATCAATGGCTGGTGATATTAATATACCAGTTTCACATGAAAAGACACTAAATGGCAGCATTAGTGCTGCATCTGAGAGTGATTACTCTGAAGTTGAATTGGACCCGAAACGAAAACGATATAGTCTACCTATTCAAATTAATATCGATGATTTTCATAAAACTGATGTTAAATCACAAAATATAGGTATAAATTGAAAGAGGTTTTCAATAATTGTCTAACAGTGGCTTTTATTGGGGCTTTTATTTCGATAGCTTTTATTAATTATTGAAAATTTGTCAATGTAATCGTGTAAGCTGACGTATATTTATGTTAAATAGTCCTAAATAAATCGAATTAAGTGCTATATTTATCAAATTTACACTTCATTTCTCTACTGACACAAATTATTATTTGTTTAATTATTAAGTTTTGTGTTTATTTTATAATTGCATGGTTATTGTCTTAACTAAGGTTTGTGTATTAATAAACTAAGGTTTGTTTGTTGAAAATGGTTTTACACATTGATAAACATTGTATGAGTGTATTTTTTTTTTGAAATTATTTTTGTTTTTGATAATAGAATTTTATTTTAAATGTTTTAACATTTCAATATTTTTGTACTTCATTCAGGCCGTAAAACTCAATAGTAAACTCGATAAAATAGTCATTTTTAATCTAATATTGTGTTTTTTAAATTCATATGAGTGTAATTGTTTTCATTACTTGAGTTATATAACAAATAAGGTTCATCATTATGATTTTATCATGTATTTTATTATACAAATATTTCATTAGTTTATTTGTTTCCGTTTTTATTTTGTGTTTGCATGCTCATCATTGGATAACACATTAATGTAAGTGTTGTTTTCTAAAATCATTCGTCAAATAAACATATTCATAATTTGCTTTAATATAATGGACATACTTAGTGAATAGCTGATGATTACTGCCAAAGATTGACTATTATGTAGACCTATATTTTTGACATTTAGACTCTCTGCAGGCTATTTGACAAAAAACAGAGTGATTTAATTTTAATTTTCAAACTATCATAACTAAGTACGTCCATAATAGTAGTTGCTCGATATATTTAGTTTTTCTTTTATTATTTAGTAAATTGTTATATTTTTTTAAGGTAATTCTTTACAATCAAATGGTATCACTACACCAGTATGTAATGCAGTATCATCACAAGATAATGTACCAAAGCGTCCTCCTATATTTATTACCGTAATTATTATTAAAAATGGAATAAACAGAATTATTTTTTTGTTTTTGACTTAATTAATTTTAATAATTTTTTACAGCCCTTAAAAGATATAGCCGTAGTTAGTGGACAAACTGCAAGATTTGAATGTATTGTTCAATGTGAACCTCATCCAAATATTATGTGGACCAGAAATAGTGTATTATTGGAAAATAATCAAAGATTTATAATCGAATTTAGAAATGGTGTATGTCGCTTGACAATTCCTGAAGCTTTTCAAGGTAAGTTTAATTACTGATATATATTGGGGTTTATGAAAATTAAACCGTACGTAAATTTGGTCTGGTAGTAGAAGTCAACAAAAAATGCTTTATGAGATTTTTTGTACAGGCGGTTCACTACTAATAGCGTTGTAACATCAGTTTCTGCGTCGTAATAATAAGCACAGTTTTGTCTTAAGTGTCAGTGAGAAATTGTCATGTCATCCATCAAAATATACAGACATTAATATAAACTATTATTAATGCAGTAATACTGTAATTTAGTACCGACTATATTTCAAACAGACATACCAGGGAACTGAGTGGCTCTACCTTCGGTGACTCAAAACGGGTATGACATATTATTATAAATTATATTTCAAAAATTAAATGACGTCCAGCTCTCGTGAACTTCGGATACTGAGGAGACTACGCGAAAATATTTTTTTCAGGGTTTGGTATTCGTAACGGCAGCGTATATAACTCGAAAACAGGGTTACCACAAAAAAAAAAAAACGCAATAACCCACAATGCACAAATGATAGAGAAAATTTCAAAATGAAATATATGCAACTTTATCACAGATGAAATCGGGAATATTTATAACCAAGCCATTTTTCCGGAATTGGTTTCTCTTTAATGCTCATGCACAAAATAACTGTATTTATATTTTATCTGGTTCATGGGATAGGAAAGGATGGGTTGCTACGAAAATAACCGTGAGTGTATCTTTTAAATTTCTGAGGACAATAAAGTTCTGGAAACACTTTAAACACACTTCGTCATTTGATGTAAACACAGTCGATCGAATAGAATACCATTATATTTACTGTTCATCGTCTTAATGAAATATTTCGACACATTCGACACATGTTCAGAACATTTGGTTAAATATATTCACCCAAATTACGTGGCGAAGAACTGACATTAAGAAAAGGTTATTTCGATACGAGAACAGTATATGTCAGTTTTATGGCATTCGACCTCGGTCAAAAATAAAGATATTATTGTCTTGTATATTTGTGTCAATGTATATTAGAAAATAGTGCAGGTTTTCGGTTCCCATTTATATAGAAGATGGTTGATTAACATCGTACATGACATTTCGGCATTATACATCCAAATTAGTCGACTGTGGTATTTTAAATATTTAAATATGGTTTTAACGGCGGTAGAATATAATTAATGATGAGGTTTATAATTTCAAACCGTTTATGAAGATTTTATGCAAATATTTATTAATTTATACTTTTTTCTTTCAGCCGATGCTGGGATTTATACATGCATTGCAAATAATAGTCTAGGATCAGTAACAACATCTGCAGAGTTACTAGTACCCGGCGAACAATGGAGTTCTAGAAAATAACAAAATTTTAAACAATTTTGTTTTCTATTATTACACATTCATATTTTATAATTGTTTATTATTATATTGTAAATTTTTTGTTTGCTTTATTTTACTTGTAAAACATAATTTTTTTTTTTTTTTGCTTTTATTGCCTGTGAAATTTATATATTATATATTTATTAATAAAACTATTTAATTTTATTGATTAAATAATGTTGACCATTGCGATATTGCAAGTTGCAATCATTAATTTGCAGTTTTTTGTATGCAAATCAGAAAAACTCTGAGTGATCCAAACATATGATATCCATCGCTAGCAATTTATCGCTATTGATATATAGATTTATGACATTTTACAATAGAATTATAATATACTCTCTTCCGACATATCAGATGATAATTATAGAGGTACACACTCTGAGTATCGTATTCAGAAAATGAATATAATAAGGTCATAATTTCAAAAAATGTAATAACAAACAATTTTATACTACCAACTGCTCTACATTTCATAAAAATCTTCTGAAAGTAGTAGCAATTTTTAGAAAAAGATAAAGACCAACAAGTAGATATTTTATGATATTTTAAAAATATTTTTATAAATTGCAATTTTGTTTTTACTAGGAAAATGGGTCTATTTTATTAATTTTTAATTCTTTAAAATAAGTACTGACAAAGTGTTATTGTTATTTTTAAAATTGTTCAAAAAACCGCCTCGCATAACACCACCTACTGTACATTTTATAATTGTATTCTAAAAGTAGAAGCAATTTTCAAATCAAATGTAAGCCCAACAGTACTAGAAGGTGTGAGCATAATATTTTAAAAATATTATTAAAAATTATAATACATAAAAATTGTATACAAATTTTGATATAATAGCTTATTGAAATGTTTAAATACATCCTGCTAAAATATTGATTGCAATCTTCTTTTTGATAGAAAAATGGGTATATCTTATCAATTTTTAATTCTTTAACATAAGTACTGACAAAGCGTAATTGTTATTTTTAAAATTGTTCAAAAGACCACCTCTCATAATACCACCTACTGTACATTTTATAATTGTCTTCTAAAAGTAGAAGCAATTTTTTACAAAAAATTGAAGACCAACAATACTCATATTTATGACATTATGACATTTTAAAAATATTATTATAAATTATAATACGTAAAAATTGTATACAAGTTTTGATATAATAACTTATTGCACCCTACTAAAATATTGATTGCAAATTTCTTTTTGGTAGGAAAATGGGTCTATCTTAACAATTTTTAATTCTTTAAAATAAGTACTGACAAAATGTTATTGTTATTTTTAAAATTGTTCAAAAGACCGCGAAAGTAATAGCAATTTTCAACTCAAATGTAAACCCAACAGTACTCAAAGGTGTAAACATGATATTTAAAAAATATTTAATTACCATACTATTATGTTATATTTCACGAAATCAAATTTATAAACATGAATTCCTGGTAGAAAAATAATTTTGTCAATAAATAATTCTGGATATTTTCCTACTCAAATTTGAAATATGCGTTAAGTAATTTTAAATAATTGACCATCTTTCTCATTTTAAAAACTGTTAATTATAACAATATATATATATATATATATAACACGTAAATGCTGTAGCGTGTAGGTGGTCACACTTCTAAAGGTTGACCCTATAATTACCCGATTGTACATTTGAATTTTTATGTAGACTGGTACATAAATCTCCACCAACCTAGTCTATCGGAGAGGTATTTTTTCCAAGCAGTCAACAAACACAACATCAAATGGATATAGCGTCGGTTACATGCCATTACTTAAACATATAGTGATCGATTTACTGGTGACACCGCGTACAGATAAAAATAGATTTTATGACTTCAATGATAGTCAGTCACACCATTCTTTACACCCTCCATTTCGCTATCAAAATTTTCACATTTTTACACAATATTTTTTTTCATAAATTAATTTACTGTGATTATGAATGACAAATTTTTTTTGATTTCAAAAATCCATGCAATTACTCCATTGTGAATTGAGCTTAATCCGGCTATACGGTGGTGTGTAAAGGTTGTTTGTCAAAGTTGACACATTAACCACGCAGGCTAAACAAATCATATACGTTTGTTAGATATTAGATATACTTTCGATGTTAAGTAACGTACAGTCAAAAATTATTTCTCATCTTATTTTCGAAATTTATATCTTAATTTTCTTCAGTATTTTCTGTTACGCATATTGTTGTCATGTCTATAAATTATAATTTATTAATAAAACAATAAAATGTTTAACCTAATTTTGAATATAAAATAAAATGTACACACTGACGCCAAAATCAATTAATTTTACACGAAACCTTGGCCAAAGCAAATCACACCCACTACTATTAAAAAAAAATACAAACATATTTTAAATTAAAAACACTTATTTAATATTATGTTTTCCAAAACATAATTCACTCAATGTGATGCTATTTAAACAGTAAATGTTTATAATTTTGCATTGTTTATTTTATATTTTTAATTTAATTTTTTTTGATGACATCAAAAACTTGAGACATAGCCAAAATATTATGTGAAAATTAAGTTGATAGTTGTCAAACTTATGAGATTAACAGAAATGCGACAACAATGTAAAAATATTTTCGGATCTAATTTAAGTTACATGAATAAATGAGTCGTGTGTCGACCGTCATTTTAATTTCTATTAATGATAATTCTTGCGGTTCGGTAAAGAATTTTCATTTACTTAAGTTTTCATTTATTGGTTTTTTTTTTTTTTTTTCTTTCATCGTATCTTTGCCAAAATGTCTGTTTTCACTAAATTACTATGTTAAAATTAGAAATATTTTCTGAACATAAATAAAAATAAAATGCAATTAAAATAAGATATTTTTAGCTAATTAAAAACTATTTTATTTATGTACTTGTGTGCAGTTAGTTATAAATACATGTATAATAAATCTTTATTATTAATCGGAAAATTGTACATGCGCATGAGAAAGAAAATAGGAGATTTAAAAATGTCATTCTCTGTTCTCTTGGGAATGTTAATAAGAAAAATTTTCATTTCCCCTTAATTCGATTATTCATTATAAAAGCTTGTTTGTTATGTCTAATTGACTTTATTTATTTACGCTTTTTCCTTTAGTGCAAAACTTGCGTGAGATAAAAGAGTTACTATTTGAGGAGAATTAAATTGGCTTCTGAAACCACTTTCAAATATAGTGGGTGAGCACTGTCAAATCGAATGCATTCCGTTAATGAAAAGCGTAAAAGTTGATCATTGATAATTTGATAATTGATGAGTTAATATCTGTAAAAATAACAGTAAACGATTGTATGTTATCATGATATACAATTTTCAATTGCACTCCAAATACAAATGTTACTGATGCAATTCTAGGCATAAATAAAAATATGACGCATTCGGTTATATTTATATAAAGTATAAAAATCAGATCGGTTTTGTCAAAGTCAGATCGACAACTGATGTTTTATCGTATAATAATTGAAAAATATAAAACTATTAAAAAACACCTCCATAATATGATTTTCATATAACTTGAGAAGACATTATTTGCAGATGATATAGTTTTGATAGGTTAGAGCAAAATTGAAATAATTAAAAATTGAAATTTGTTTATAAAATGTAGGAAAAAAAAACAGTAATTTGAGACTTTTGTGAAATGTCTGTTATTTCATCCAGCAATATTGATATAAAATTATAATTCGAAAGTTTTTCCTGTACCCTGATATAACAATATTACATATAGTGTTTATTAAATAATTTAGAATACGAACAGATGTTCACTGAAAAACAGTATAGACTTTCGTAATTGTGACGCTAATAGATCATGAAACTCTGAAATAAAATATATAGGAACATCCACTTATAATTTTCACGATTCACGAAAATGATAATTCTTATGTGGTTAAAAATATAGTTATATTTATTATCATTTTTAATCTAGCTCTTTGTTTTTAACATTATGTCTCATAATGGATGATCAAGGATTAATTCCAATTTAATTAAACCAAATGTTTTTAATGCTAACGTATTCACAATATGCGTTTTTGTCTGTTCACGTTAACAGATTCCAAAACTTAAATGATTAAAATCTGAAAAACCATAAAAGTTCCATACTGATCGCTCTTCTGAATGTCTAAATAATACTAAACATACTTCATAAAGCAAATGAACTAAATAATACATCACGTGTCACACAACTTACTTACTTTACACAAGTGATAAATTTGATAAAAAAATCACAAAATCTTTATATCAAACACAATTTATAAGACACCATGTAAAAGCACAAATCAAAGATTTGAATCAAAAAAATTAAAAAAATAAAAAAAAAAATAAGAAAGAAAATTTAAATCATGCATAGATGACGCCGCGTATACAATTTTTTTCAAATTAAAAACAATTTTTAATGTATTTTAAAATTAAATTGTAAATGTTATTCAAGTGTTTTGTTGATGTACTCCAATTAATCACAAATATTACTCACAACTTAATTATAGGTAAAATTGATCAAATTATGAGTGTGCATATAATAACTTTATGATGATGAACACAAATCACCTTCAGCTGCAATAAAATAGATGCAATAAAATAGATGCAATAAAATGTATGCAAATCATTTTGGTATTTTATGAATTCCGTTAGCAAAATTACTTTATGTTGATATTTGTCGAACAAAATGTATTTCGAAATAAAATGTCATTGAATTATAAATATAGGTATTTCTCACCTGGGCAGGATCCCAAGAATTAATCATCGAGATCGTTACTAATTTTTCTTTCCACAAAACCACCCACTCATGCATCTTATGTATGATCTCAGATTTTGTTTGTTTATCTTCTAAACACAAACAACGGTTGAGAAGCAAGTGAAAAAAACAAAAAAAAAAATCAACAAAATTGTCTATGTGTTAATATAATCATTAATGTTCTAATTCAGGATTTTCTTCTTGTTTTTCTTCAATGTTATTTATTAAAAATTTAAAATTTCACAATTTAAAAAATTGTTTTATTTTATTATTTTTTTTTTAAAAAATACAGCAGAGAAAAGATTTACTTAAGAAAAAAATGCGAAAACGAAAAAAATTCAAAATGAAAATGCATTGAATAAACAAACTTCAATGTTTAATTAGTTTTTCGTGTTTTATTTATTTTATAAAAAAAAAAAAAAAATCAAGGCAAGTTGAATAAAATCTGAAAAAAAAAAACATTTTTTTTTCCAGATTTTAATGCTATTCATTAATTTTCTTTAATATATTTGGAAATATGATATGATCTCCTACTCATTATTATAACAGTAAGGAAATTGGCATTCATCATTCTAACGAATAGTATTGTCTATAGCCTTATATAATTGATTAAGTTAATCATCTTCATTAAGCTAGTATTTTATTGCCTATTCCTCTGGATCACTTACTCTACTCAGTTCTGCATTCGTGTCATTTAATACTGACTGACTTTTTGGGTATATTCAGTGTGAACTTAAGGATAACCACATAAATCTAAATACCGAATATAGCAGATGACCTTGAGACTTTCGACTTTGTCATGTTATACACTCGAAATACAATCTTAAATACATTTAATAAAAATATCTGACAATAACGACACTAATTGGGAGAGATTTCAGCGTGGCTATCGATAACATCATTGATGAAATTTGTTTCCATATCGATATTTGCATGCATCACTAATGATAACATTGACATGACATTCTTCAAAACGGATATCGGAACACTGAAACTAGAATGAAACCTACCCTTTTTATCAACGTACATAAACTAATGCTAGAAATGAAGTATATATTTTGTAAGTTGCACGTGTTTAATAACATTAAACTAACTTTTTCGGTTTATGCACGCCTGATGATGTTATAAAATCACGGCAAATTTCATCTGTGTTTGGATACAAAATGGAAAATATAAGCGATATTTTCACTTTCACTCTATTTAAAATAAACATACAGTTTTAAAGGCCGGAAATTTATAGCAAGCACACGTTTCTATAATTTCCACATTTTATGTATACTTTACTTATGCTTTAACAATATTAGTAACAAAATCGCTAAAAACCTTTTTAGTAAATATCTTATACAGATACCCCCTTTTTAAGGTGTCGATCATAAGTCAGGTATTTACATAGATTATTGTCCCGTTATCGGTGATACACGTGTAGGTAAATATGGGTTGATTTAGCTAGATATTAGTTGGTACTCCATTTGTCACCGAAACATTGATAGTATCTCATTGTACATTTCACACAATGCGAGTCCGATTAAAACCTATAGTAAACGGAACGGATTTTTGAATCGAAGTTAGACATTCACATGAATTCTAATTTTATTATCCAACTTTGCCTTTATCGGTCAAATCATTTCAATTACATCATATTCGTATAATTTAAAAAAGCGATAAAAAACAAAGCAAGTTTTTAAATAATTTGTCATCAGTTGTTATAATACAATTTTTAAAATGACTGTTCTTTCTTTTTTTTTTTATTAAAAAATTAAAATAAATTGTAAAATTTATAACCAGAAAGATGATTTTCAATTGCGCATTAAATAAGAGTTTTGTTTAAAATAAATAAAGTTTTAATTAAATTATTGCATATATTTTTTTTTTTTAAATAAAAATTATTATATCAGAAGAAAATAGAAAGGAAAATTGTAACTGTTAGAAAAATAAGCTATTTTCTCTTCAAAAATTCCATGCAGATGAATCATTTGGCCAATTTTGTTGCCAATGTTTTTAAGTATAATACACTAGCACTTTATCGGCTCCACCACATCATAAAAACTATTTTTAACATAAAATAAATTTTCTCGCCTACATTTTAAGCTTTTCTTATTTATTTTTCCACTTTAATACACAAAATTAAAATTTTTCTTCAACTTTTCTTGTTACGAAAACCCTTTTACACAAATTAAATTATACAAATATTTTCAAAAACTTTATTTACTTGTAATTACAATCAATTGAGCCATAATGTTGACGAATGAAGGCAGAGCAATATCTTGAGAAAAGAGAAAACGTAGCCACATTGAGTCTAAGTTAAACAGAATATTTGAATTCTGTCATGCAGTCCCAAGAATTTTCACAAGAGTGCCAAATGTGTGAAATAAAGAGATAGTACAGTAAAGTCAGAAATCAATATTTTTAACATAAGAGGCGAGTGTTAGCAATAATAATTATGTATCATGCTAAACTATGTCAAACATCTTAGATACATTAAGTACGACCATCTGAGTCTCACCAAATATGATCATTATTCTACTTCAGGTTTCTGTAAAATAATGTCTCCAATTAATCTCGTAGACCGAAAAACCTGTTGAGGATCATCAATAATATAGTTAGACTCTAAAAATGATATGATCTTTATAGTTTCAAAGATCCATAAAAAAATTGAGATAATTGGTTATAGGGTCAGGTTCATAACCCTTTTTAGGAATAGGTCCGATATATGTCACTTTCCATTGAACGTATCCGACTTGTTTTCTATTTAGAAAATGTTCACTATTCAGCAACACGTAGGCACAAAAAAAAAAAAACGATCGTGTGTTATTGAATCGCAAGTTCAATTTGGACAAGAAAGCTATGAGTAATATAGTGACTGCTTCTACTTGTTTTTATCGATATTAGCGCAAAAATGGGAAATCAAGTATACCAACAAAAGGTGCTAAACGAAACGTTAATCTCTTGGGCATACAAACAATTTACTTACAACATTTGAACATTTCAACAGGACTCGGCATAATACCGTAAAACTTACCAAAACGTTTCACACAACAAATTCCACAGTTTATTTTTTCGCAACAATGACTACCATACTCATCAGACATTAATTCAATGTAGTGCATATTGTCCATTTTGGAAGCTAAAGTTTATTTGAACATAATGTAGTTAGCGCTTGGCTGGGAATGGCAACGTATTCCATAGACTCACATTCATGCTGCGTGCGATGAATTCATCAAAAGACTTAATGACACCACTCGTGCTAAAGTTGTATGAAAAGTAAGATGGTTTTCACGAAATTTAATGTGTAGTATGTAAAAATATTAAATAAAAATATTCACAATTAATTGGATACAATTTGAGTGGCGGAAAATTGTAAAATCTTCTTCTCTTCTTCTTCTTCCTTGCCTTTTTCTTTATTCAGGGTCGACCCTCCTACTATTTCTCCACAAGTTTCTATTTTGTGTATCGTGACTTTTTGCATTCAATCTGTTCAAGTCATTTTAAACAACCGATAATCAAGTAGCTTGTGGGCGACCGCGTTTCCTTACATCTTTTCCAATATTCAAAGCTAATTTAGCACAATAAAATTCATAATCTACTTTGAGTGATTATATTGGTGATGCGAGTAACTTTTAAACTACCTCGAATATAGTTGTTTTGAATTCTGTCTTTCAATGTTACACCGGATGATCATATTAATATTCTCATATCGGTTGTGTGAAGTTTCTGCATATGATCTCTTTTTGCAGCCCAACATTCAGGACCGTAAGCCATTGCTGGTCGAAAAACAGTTTCATGCACCTTCCCCTTTATCTTTGGTGACATTTTTCGATCACATAAAATTCCAGACATTGATCTCCACTTGATCCAACCGCACTTTATTCGATGTTGAATATCATCATCGATTTTACCGCATGTTGTGATATGTGATCCCAAATATTTGAACTTTTCGGTAACGGGAATTGGATGACCGATCAATATGATCGTACCTTGTTGGTGAGTCGAATGATTACCATTAAATGGAAAATACATGTACTCTGTTTTAGTGTGACTGATACGTAGTCCGTTGGCCTCC
>JANSTX010057698.1:4751-15880 GCA_027564355.1 Penthetria funebris
CTGATATTTGTTTATTATATAAATTTTGTATTGTGCAAATGAAATTATATATGTTTTTATTTTAATTTTCAGGTAGAGGAAGGTACAAGTCAAGTTCGAATAAAAGTTTTGGCGGGTCAATCATTAGCAAAAAAGGATATTTTTGGTGCAAGGTATGTTGTTTTTTTTTTTTTAATTTTATAAACAACTATATTTGTAAAATATTTCTCTTCTTTTCCTCTATTTACTATAGTGATCCATATGTACGAATAGATTTAAATACAATTGTTGGTGATGTAAATATTGATTCGGTATTGACAAAAACAAAGAAGAAGGTATTCACAATATTGTAACTATTATTTCAACAATTACCAAATTTTTATAATTGTTATTTATTTTTTAACAGACATTAAATCCCGTATGGAATGAAGAATTTGTATTTAGAGTGAGTCATTTTTTTTTTTTTTTAAAGTTTCTAAAACTTAAAGTGTAATAAACGATAGAAATGTGAATATTATATTATATTACACAGGTATTACCATCCGAACATAAATTAGTTTTTCAAGTTTTTGATGAAAATCGTTTAACACGAGATGATTTCTTAGGCATGGTTGAAGTAAATCTTACAAATTTACAAAAAGAACAAGAGGGTCGAGCAATACCACCAAAAAGTTATCCGCTTCGACCAAGAAGGTCAGTAGGGTATGTTTGGCTTCTATTTTCTTTTTTCTAATTTTCATTTTTTATATTATTTTGCTTTGTCTTTTTTTTTTTTTTTTGATTTATTTTATTCTGGACTGTTTGTTTTGATTTAACACAAAAAAATCAACTTGCACATGAGAATGCGAGCGAGAATGCAGCTAACAAAATATTATGTTTTTTTTTTCTACTTTTTGGTATATATTTTTATCTTATAATTGATCACACTGCAATGCTATGAAGGTTAAATATTCAAATATTTATTTAGCTTTAAAGAAACCACAAAATAAGGAAATTAATTATTTAAATGGTTGGGTTAATTAAAATTTAATTTATCAAATTATTTTAATACTAAATTTGTTTGATTCTATTAGCTAATCTTTCAATATTGGATAACATTTTTTGTTAGTAATTATTTTCAATTTTGAATTTTACATAAACATTTTTGTTTATTACGATTTTTTTTTTACTTAAAATGATCATTATTCATCACTGTCTATATTATCAATTGTTTTTATTAATAAATAAATAAATATGTAGCATGACTAAGTTTAATTTAATTTGGTAGCCGCAATAATCGATAGTATTATAACATTTTTCATTTGTATTTGATTTATCTTCTAATTATTTGTCTGGATAATTTATAATATAACACGATTAAAGATCGATTTAAGAATGATTTATGGAATTCAAAACTAATTTCAAATGAAATGTATTTTCTTGCAATTAAAATATACACTACTGGAGTGTCAACATTTATACTGAAATGTTTTCTATTAACATATTTTTTTTTATAATATTTCAACTTGGATATTTTATAGATTTTCTTCTTTGTTTTCATATTTTAATAGTATACAAATTTTAATGAGTTTATGGATTAATAATTATTACACATTAAGATCATTTGTAAATTATCATAATATGACGAGTATTTGTTTAATATTTTAAGTTAATTATTATGTTTATTAATATAATATTGTTATTGTGTAATTTAAAAATTGTAGTGCAAGATCACGTGTACGTGGTACTCTAGAAATCTATCATGCATACGTATTAGATTTAACAGAAAATATAATAAATACAACAATTTCAACAAATTCAACAAATCCAGTTAATACATCAGTTATAGAACCTGATTGGGAGGTACTTGACGATGATGTTGGAACGCAAACATCGGTAAATTTAAATTAATAATTGTAAAGTAGATGTTATTTTATGTGAAATTATTTTTCTTCTTTTTTTTTTCGCACAATTTTATATAGAACGTTTTTGGCAATGCTGCAACACTTGATCCATTACCAAGTGGTTGGGAAGAACGTCAAGATGCTAATGGCAGAACTTATTATGTTAATCATGTAGCACGGACTACACAGTGGGAAAGACCATCAATGTAAATATTATACTGTTATAAATTTTATATTTTATATTTTCATCTATATATATGTTCATATACTATACGGTATCAATGTTCATAAGTTTCTATGCTCAGATTGATTTGTAAAATTACATAAGTTCTTAACATGTTGTGAAAAATGTAGTTAATCTGTTGAACATTCGAATAATTTAGTAGGTTAGTATACAACTTGTGTGTTAACGAGATGTTTATTGACAAATTTCACAAATAAGAAAAACATATTTTAATCACGATCATCGGTCATAAAACTAACATATACCATAATATTTCCGTTGGTACAGCGTTGAGCTATGTATTAATTGGATGATGTTCGACGACCATATTCCATTCTGCACCTTGAATACCTGATATATTTGTAATTTGTAAAGTACAAAACATGTTGCATTACAAGAGGAAGCAAAGAAAAGCTGAATTCCATCTAAGCTTGGACATTCATCTCATCTTACACCTCAAGGACGCATAGGGCGGCAATTCGATATTAATTTGCCGTTTCTAATATGCATATAACAACTTTTTTTTCTTTTTTTTTTTTTCCTTTATTTTATACCTATCTATTCATCCTATCACTTAATCTTATAAATACATTAAAAGGTGTTATGTGACATGCATTATGACTTGTGCGGCGGAGATCCATAGTGATAAAATTTTTGTAGAATATTATATTCAAATTAATACTTGAATTAATATTAATATTTATTAGATAGGGGTCTGATGCATTTAATCGTTTTAATCTTCTGGCAGGTCCTTCGTTGTTAGTAATCATTCTGTTTATAAGTATGTTGGGATGTTCAAATAGTCTGTTGTGGTATTTCTTGCTAGAATTTCTTATCTCTTCCTTTACTGTATATATTATGTGCATAGAATGGTTCGTTTACTATTGCACTAATAACTTTTGACTAAAACCTTTCTAGGGCTTCTATATTTGAGTTACTTGGTGTACCCCAAAATTCTATTTCATATGTCCAGATTGGCTGTAGTATTGATTTCTATATTATAGTATTCTATTTTCTAGCGACAATTGTGAATTTCGTCCTATTAGCCACTATATTTTGGTAATGTTTGGCTATGTACATGATTTTTCAATACTATTTTTCTATATCTAGGTGAAGTCCCAAATATCTAGCTGAATTTAATTGCGTTAATATTACATTGTTGAGAGTAACTATAGAATATGTTTCTCTTCTTGTGGTGAATATTGCTTGTACTGATTTTTCCTCATTTGTCTTGATGTGCCAAGTTCTTAAGCATTTTTGTATGTTGTCAAGTCGTCTTTGTAATCTTTCTGTTGTCGCTGATGTTGCTCAATTAGTTGATGACAAGACTACCGTATCATCAGCAAACATAGCAATCATTAGGTTATTATTGGTGGGTAAAACAGAGGTGTAAAGCAAGTTACGTATGTGTGCTATGACGCTACCATGTAGAATTTCAGATCTTATTTCTGATAACGTTGAATATTCTTCTCGATGCTTTACAATGAACTTTCTATTTTCCAAATAGGGTTTTAGTATTTTGTGATAGTGATGCGGTAATTTCAGTTTTAATAATAGCTTCTCATGCCATACTTTGTCAAATGCTTAAGCAATGCCCAAAAAAGCTGCCAATTTTGTTGACCACTCTGTGAACTTGTACTGTTGTACCGTTTTTGTATCTAAAACTAAATAGGTGGTTTGAAATTAGTTTTCTTTGCAGTGATAACTGGTTTTAATCTTTTAATATGTAATTTATCAACTGGAAAATTTGCTATCAATTATAATAATCTGGTTCTCTATTTGAATATTTCAGTGGAGAAAGTGGTGCATATATCCCCAGCTACCTAGTCTGATGTACAGTTATTTTTTCAACTAGTGGACAAACATGACATTACGACCATCTTTTTAGTCTCGACCACAAGTTGTTTGTTGGATATTAATTTGAACAATGAAATTATCACCATATATGGATATTGTCTTTGCGGAATTTAATGTTCATAATATTTAGTATATTATGGTTTTACCTATAAATCGTTGTCTTTACGCTGAACATTTCGCGAATATTAATTGTGTTGAATGATTGGTAATCGGTTCTATAAAAGTTTTAGATATTACCATAACTTGTTGATTTATATTCTCTTGAGAATGAATTCTCTGTGCAAGGCCACTTATTACGACATATTATCCAATTTTCATATTTTTCGTTATCATTAAATTAGGAAATGTGCCGATGAGAAAAGTATGGCATTACGATGTTGCCCTGTATCGTCCAAAATGTATAAAAATTACAGACTGTTGGCGGAGTCACTTATGGTACCATTCTATGTTCCTAACATATTTTAAATTTTTATTAATAACATCTTGTCCACCTGAAACATAATTCATAGTTATGCTCTTGATAATAGTTTACATAATTTTTCTTCGTCAGGGGATACTTTACATGAAAATATCTATTCGTTGGAATTCTATTATCACTCTTTGTTAGAAAGTAAATAGTTTCATATTGAGCATCACTACTACACAGTGATTAACCCTTGTTTTTTTTTTTTTTAATGGTCAGAATATTGGCCAGATTAATTCACATTGTTGTTATTCAAAAATATTATTAAATTTATTTTCATATTTATTACAGAAATGCAGATTCTGGTAGTGATATGGATGCGGCTGCAACTGAATTTCACAGACGATTTCACATTAGTTTAGATGAAAATGAGGGGCAGACTAATCAGGTATTTAATTGTTTTTTGTTTGTTGTTTTTTTTTTTTAATTTATTGCACAACTAATTATTAATTATATAAATAATAATAATATTGATAATAAAAATAAAAATAATAATGAAATACAATTGGTTAATTTGTTCTAAGCATGGTTTGTATATTTTTGCATGTCTGTTTTCTTTAATTCGTCATTCTAAATATTTTTTTCCTCGGAAAAATGAACATTCCTGAATACTTTCTCATATTCATGAAAAATAGCGTTCAAATTCACTACCATTTATTAGTGACGTTATTCAGCAAATTTTTGATGAAAATTCAGAAAATTTATCGATGGAGTTTATTTCGGTAATTGTTTCTATTTTGTTTTATTTATAAATTGAGTTGATTAGATGTGTAACCAATAATTATTGATTTAAAGAAAAAAACATAGGCTCGATTCATTGATTACTTTTTGTTTATGGTGAGATTGATTAGTACAATAATACTGTCAATCGCCTGGATAATGTTGAGAGATAATTTAATTTATTTATGTTTTTTTGATATTTATATTGCTTACATTTGTCATTATCAAATAAATTAAATTATGTGTTACATTAGTAATCTTACCAATAATAAATATTTAGCTAATTAAAAATAGTAATACTTAAACTATCATTATCATTATTATTATTATCATCATTATCATTATTATGGCAGCTAATCTGATTATTCACTGCCGGACATCATAGAACTTTACAAATAAAATTGTAAAATTATCCATTTAATAAACATAAAGCGATTGTCCACTACGGGTTGATGAATTTGTTTCTGTTCTGTACATAATATATACACGATGTCGATGATACATTTAAATAAAAAACCATTATCCCACAACAAACACTAGAATCATTTGCTTGCATATAGGTAGTCTAGCGGTATATTTTTCGCTGAGTTCCCACGGACACGGATCTACATGATGTATACATTCAATATATACCTGTTACAATCTACTGGATGCTGTTTAACGTGGTATCCCAAATGACATCATTAACATTACTTGAATAATCTTATCGTATACGGCACCAACTGTATAATAATGAGTTTTATATCATCAAATTATTGTCCGTAATTAACGACCACCTCATTTCATTTTTAGATCACAATGTCGTGACCAAAATGAATGAGAATTGTTAATAATCGATTATTAAAAATGCTTTATTTTGATCGCTTATGCTATTACAGCTTATAGGGGGCTTGTGATCTCGTTCAGTACCGGTTTATCTATGTTTGATGTGATGATATTTGGACGTTAAAATAAAATGTGTGTACGTGACAGAACAGTCATTTCGGCCATTATTACGATATGCTATTCCGATCTGTATATATTGTTATTATTCAAACTTTCATAAACTACAATGATTTGTTTTCTATAGTACTAATTAAGGAATAATTCTTTTATTTGGCATTTTCCTCTGGTTGAATTCGCGGGTTATACGCCACGATGAAATCTGGCAGGAAACAGCGAGAACTTATTTGTAATTTTAGTAGGGAAATTGTTAAAGTGAATTATTTTGAATAAAATGTAATTATGCTTCTAATAAGCTTAACGGCGAATCCTTTTAAAATTTAAGAACCTATACGGGCGTATAGGGGCGTATGGAACCCGATATTAGCACTGGTCACAGGAATTACTTACCGGACTTAGTTTATTAGTTATAAATCCAGAAAATTGATCTTATATTAGTTTGATTATGTACAATGTTTGCTAAATGTTTGGCAAGTATGTTAGCGTCACTACTGCAGTTATCATGTGTATTAATATTTCTATATTATCCCTGTTTGCAATAACGTTTTTACACCCTATATCGAATATTACTCAATATATTCCGCAAATGAAGCCGTTTTAAATGATATTGTATTTGGTTTGTGATCATATTGATTTGTCATTGATTAAGCCAACCAGTGTTTATATAGAATTTAAATAACTTGTTGCTTTTTTGCACAGCTATGTAACAATTTGATGCTTAGGATGTGGGAATTATTCGGATTTCAATTTGTATTAATTTGCAATCTAAGTTTTATTTTGTCTTTTTCCAAACACTTCATTAATTATTTTTTTTTTCATTGATCATGCAATTGTCTGCAAAGAATTTTGGTTGTATGCTTGTAAATTGACCAGTTATCCATTTTTATGTGTGGTCAATAGTTAAAGTGAATTTCCACTTTATGGTATTTGTTATTTTAACACAAATATTAAGAATGACTGCCCTGTTTCGAGGTCATTGGACTGAAGGTAGCCACCGTATTGCTGTCTTTAACATATGTATGGGAACCTTTTGTTACGCGATGGATCCGTTTGAGAGGCGATCAATGAGGCGCCACATAATTTGGCTGAATTTAATTAATTGAGAACTCAATCTTATATTTTTGGGTTTTTCTAGTTCATTTTGTTGTTTGGTTAGAATCCTCGTTTTTTTATAATCGGTGAATATTTTGAATATAATTGAAAAGTAAATTTCATCAATCCGTATTATATTTCCCAGTAGTACGTACGATATTATGACCTTGTATATACAATACTGATTAATATACCATATGAAGTAAAATTTAACTATAATGACCAGTGTAATATGTTCAATATTCTATCAACTACGTGTTCAAGTTTCAGATCGCCACCAATTGTAGTGTAAATTTTCTGAATAAATTTTGTGTTGTCGAAATGATTTTAACGCGCGGAGAATGCATCCAACACGAGTGTTTCATCTAATATAGCGTTGACTATACACTATTGGTATTCAAGCATCCGTGACTTTATCAATTGTTGTTTGTAAAATTTTTGTTTTCTGTATATTCTATTATAGTAGCGTATTTGCATGATTTTTAATTTATTTTTTTAAAAATTAAATTACAATTACATTTATTTCACTATTAAAGTATTTATTATTGTAGAACAGTGAAAATTTAATAGACATTTCAATTTAATTTTAAGATTTAATATCAACATTTTATTAACACACAGTAACTTGTCACATGTTATGTAGAAATTTGAATATTTAAACTAATACAACAACTCACTTCTACTAGATGGATTAACTTAAAAAATGTTTAACACACTCAGCACATATCAAACTTATTGTTTTATTTATTTATTCTTTTGTCCTATATTTTAATAGTTTTTGAATTATTCCTAATTATTCGACTTGTGTTTCTTTTTTTATTTATTTATTTATTTATTTATTTTAATTCAAAGGACGATACAATCAGCCTTAATTCAGAATTAGGTACCTTGAATACAGAATCTTCATTAGCGGGATCGGTTTCTTCATTAAATACATTGGGAAGTCCAAGGTGCGATTATAATAATGTATTTGATTTTTAATTTATTATTTTAATTGCAATTTAAAAATTTGTTTCATCACGAAATAGCATATAAAAATGGAATTTATTTTATTTAATTTTTAATTGTTTTGTTTTTTTTTTTATTTTTTTTTGTTTCGCTAAAATTAGAACAAATTTTTCGCGTACTGGATCTCTTAATTCAATAAACAGTATAAGTAGACCAATTAGAGCTGCACCACCTGTTCCGCCAAGACCAGCGGCCAGACGTTCAGGTCGACGGCATGCACCACCTGTTCCTAGATTAATTAGGTGTGTTTCTTTATAATATATGATACAATAATAAATTCATTGTCCATAAAATGAAGAACTTTAATAAAATTTACATTTTCATTTTATTTTTTGAAAATTAAAAAAAAAAAAAACAAAAATAAAAACAAAACGATCAAATAGGACTGCTAATGTAACAGATCAAGAAAATGGTACTGAAACAACGACGACAACAACACCCACAACAAATACAACAACTACAACTACAACAGAACAAAATGATGCAACAGCCACTAATATTAATGATAATAATAGTAGTATAAATAATATTAATAATAATACTAGTAATAATAATGCGAGTACAACAGGGGATAATGAGCATAGTAATAGTGAGGTACGAGACTTTATGTTAAAATAGTTTATTTTTAATTTTGAAATGGAACAAAACAAATGGCAATGTACAGAAATTGCTTAAATATTTAATTTTACATTGCGAACAATTTAATTTAGTGCTAATTTTTTTTATGTTCATTTTATTCATCAATTTCAATGTTCCATTTTTACAATCAACATAAAATCGATTCATGATGTTATTAAGTATATTTTTTCATTTGAATTAATTTACTATATTCGTTTTATCATCATATAAGAGGATCATCATTTTAATCATTGCTCTCCTTAAAATAGCCGAAGTTGTTCGCTGATATTATCAAAAACTATGCCATTGACATTATTATTCAATGTACCAAATATAAATGATGATGATGGAAGTTCGCATTGAAGAGATTGTGACACAATCTCTGGATTATTATTTTTAATTTATTAAATTGTAAACAGACGTTAGACTCTTCAAACAAGCAAAACTTAATCACATATTCTTCGACATAATCTTTCTGAATAAAAACATTATTATAAATTGTATCGTCCTAATTTAAATTTGAAATTTTTTTGAAATTATATTTGAAAAAATTAACAAAACAAAAAAAAAATTCTGAAATAAAATACAAATTACTTAAATTTGGATATTTCATCCACAAATATTCGTACACTACGTTTGTGAACATGAAAATTTAGAAGATTGTCGGTTGCAATTGGTTACGTAATGGTTTTTTTTTTTTTTTTTGTTTAAAACAACTTTGATACACTAAATACTTGCGATCAGGGTCATGATGTACATATATATACATATTTCTAATTTCTTAGTACTTGTATCTAATTTACAAGGATCTTTTTCTTTTACATGTATTTAGGGAGACTGCAAGTACTCTGTAGATGATAATGCTCTGAATTTTATGATAATGCATATTGTTTTTAAATTTATTTACTTAGTGTTACATTATAAACGTAATGCATTCAAATTATGATAATATTATTTATTATTGCATGGTTTACAGATAATAATTTTATGATAGTTTTTAGGTTTAATTTTTAGATATGTAGTTATTAAATTAGTCATCTTTTCAGGATTTGTTTTACTATATATTTTTCCATTAGATTTAATTTACTTATGAAGACTAGAATCTTTTTAGGACTTCAATTTACCACCATAATATTTATTAATTAAGTAATTGTTTATAGTGCAAAGATTGTCATCTTCTATGAACAATTTTATCGTATTCATATTTAATATGCTCTAAAGATCTACTGTGAGTATATCGTCGTGGTGAAATGATTCTTATTTGATGGTTTTTTTTTATTCGTTATTTATTCATTTATTTTGTGAATTTTCTTGGCATCAACCACCCCAAATAGTTTTCCAACTTTTTCAATTTTAAAACCTATTTAATATTTAGAGAAGTTATGTGTCTCTTTCATATCCTATATTCCAATTATATATCAAGATAAAATCAACCCTTGGATGTGTTTTTGTAGACAAATTAAAATTTAGGTAATTGAGCTTAGTAAGTATGTTGACCAATATGTTGACCAGTATGTTGGTATTTCAAGTATATTTCTTTATCTAATTCTTCCTGTCCACTGTTTTGATAAATGAAATATGGCTGGACAATTTTCGACTATAAATTCCATAAAATCCTAACCCATGTCTTAATTTTTTATTTAGCCGACAATTAACCCATTTTTGTCATAGCAGATTTTAGCAATTTATAATTCGAGTCATAATCGTCTTTATCTATGACATAGAATTTAGTCTAATATTTATGATGTAGAATTTAGTCTAAATATTTTTTAATTGCAATGATCCATTCAATATTTTTTTAACGACCTTTTAGTCATTAGTTTTTTTTTTTAAGTTTTCAATTGTCACATTTGAACAGTTTTTCCATTCTTTTATTATATGATACTTTGGTAATCAATGAAAGAATGATTGCACCTATAATACGAACAATAACTCAATTAAAATTTTATTTGTCCATACAGTTATGGGTTGTAATATCTACTATGCGAAGTCCAGATAGATTACATGGACGATTTCTGGCCAGCAAAATTACTTTTTTTTAAAAATTCGTCACGACCACCAGACTCTTTCAGCATATTTAACATTTGCCTAGCCTTGAATCCTCTACTTTATCAATGTATTTGCCATTAACTGCAAGTGAACATCTCTTTGACGTACCAATCTTCATTAGTTTCGTCCTTGAAACATTAATCTTTACACCGACTTGTGAGATGGATTTCACAAGTCAATCTAATTTCACTGTCATGTCTAAGCGCAGTTTGCAATGACAATAAAATGTCGTCAGCGAAGTCAAGATCTTCAAGTCTATCGGCATCTACTGTATAAGGTATTAGATGTGGTCTAA
>JANSTX010057709.1:0-24359 GCA_027564355.1 Penthetria funebris
ATATTCATGTTACATGTTTCTAACATCTCTAATTTAACAAAACATAATGACATACCAAAAATATACCCCATAGAACACAAAATATATATGGGATTGTTGTACCTATACGGTGTCATACGAGTATTTTATAATGTTAAAAGCCTAACTCTCAAAATGCATTTACTTAACTAAATTCAAAATTTATGTTAGGTTGACAGTGGTGGGTACGTAATTGCACTTCATATATATCTACTATATTCTATAGTATATATCCACATATGGACATAGGTATAGATGAACACTGTACATATTGTTGAATACGCGATGTAAAATCATTTCCTCTAAATGTCCCATCCGCAATACCACATAGAATGTCCGTTTTTGATTTAGAAATATTCAACTATAAACTGAAATACATTACTAGTGGTTTAAATTGTGACTTTAATATTATTCTTTTATACTATATAAGGTCTACTTACATATATTTATATATACATATATATTATTTTCAGATCCAACTGGTAATCATCAATTTAGATCATTAGGTCTTGGTCAACGACCATTTTTAGAAGCACCATTTACAAGTCATTTACGTGATTTGGAAACGTATAGACGAAAAGCACCATTAACACCAATAACCGGATTAAGTAATCATTCATCGTCGAATGGATTAAATTCAGATTGTCAAGGATATAAACCAAATGCACCACAAATACAAGGTATGCAATTTTTTACCATTTATATAATTTATATAGTATAATTTTAAAAACCCTATATCATAATGCCATCGCACAAACGTTTATATTGTAAGTTCTCTACTTCATCGAATTCTTTGTCATCTCATAGACGTGTTAGTTTCGTCTTTTAAAACATGAAGCTTTAGTCCTTTGAATTTCACTCTTATGTCTGACTCAGTTTGCGATAGGAAACACATGTCGTCAGCGAAATCGAGATCGATGCACGAATATGATAGTTTATGTAAAGTGTTGACTTCAATGTGTCTCAAGTGAACCATATGGAGAAGGTTATTAGCTTCAAGTCTGCTCTGAGTATGGTGGTCATTGTTGCGAATAAATTAACGGTGGAACGTAATTTTGGAAAAGATTGTAGTGTGTGGAACGAGGCCAAGTTCTATTGAAATGAAACATATTGGTACACTAGCGAGCGACCATAGTTGCAACAGGCTAAACCGTCACAGATGCAGCCACTTATAGTTTGTAGTTGCAACAGGCTAAACCGTCACAGATGCAGCCACTTATATTTACGCATATAGCAACTCGATTTTCGCTTCCTTTCAACTACATTTTCTCATTCGAGTTCGCCACTTGCGCGTGCATCCCTTTCCTTGATCGTTAACGTTATATGTTGCCTATTTTGTAACGGTGTTAAATCTTGCACTTTTTGTCTCTTGTCGATTGGTACACAGCATAAATTGGATGACATGATCACGAGTTCAATGTCCTTCAGTTTAGTATATTAATTTGAGTTGGTAAAATTAAAATTCAAATCATTATGGAAAGAAGAGTAAAAAAGTTAAGAGGTGCAACATTCATTTTCTTTCTTTAATTTTCTTTTGGTCAAAAGCTATGATCTTAAATAAACTGTAATGTTACTTACAATCAATTTACTATCAACTTCACGTAGTGAATTATCACGTACTATTTCATATATAAATATTTTTCATTTATTTCGAATCTTACGCTTATTTTTCCTTTTTTTTTATTCTTTCTTCAATTTACAATTGATTAACTTTTGACTCAATGTGAATTAACCGGAGCAAATATTATTGTACTGTGTTTACTATATGATTATAACATCATCATTTGAATGGTTTCCATATTTGTAATGATATTTCTTGGACTAGTTAACTCGTATCGTATAGCTAATAGGATCACAACACTATAAATACATTGCTTAAAAATATGATAAATTGTTGTAAATGGTGTTGTATATTTGAAATTTTAAACAAATAAAAATATCTTGGAGATATACCCATCCAAAGGTTTCACCCCTCAGATGTTTCCAATTGCAGATATACGGGTACAATGTCAAGAATGTAGGAAACAAAATGCTAGGATCATTTTCAAGCACAAATTACTAGCCTGAAATACTCTACGCAACTATATGATCATGCGTGAGAATAAACGATCAAATCTACTAGGCACGTGTGGACATAATGGGTGAAAATTACCATGAAAATCACTCCTATTTCATTACTTTTTAATGTTAATCTTATTTTTGGATTGTTACTATTTCCTACTAAAAATCCTGCACGCAATTACATGACAATAATTTTTAAATAATTTTTGTCGACATTATCTTTGACTTGTGATTTTCAAAATTTGAATAATTACTTTACTTTTATTAATTAAGAAATAGTTTTGGTTCCTTACTTTATAAATTTGCTAACTATTAAAAATCAAAATCGTTCGTATAATCTGGAAAGAATGTCATCAGGACATTGGTGCTTCAATTGACTTCTTATTACATATATTTTATATAGAATTTTCGAATTCCTGTTAAATAACAGAGTCCCGAAATACGAATTGATTATGGAAACTAAACATGTGAATATTCTTCATTTAGCAACTGATGGAAATATTACTACCGCGCCTCAATTTAATACAATTTTATATTGCATAGTAGACTGAAGACATTCATGTAACTGATTTGTTGCTATAGATTTAGAAAACAGAACACCATCAGTTTATACGTTTTTAAATTGTTGTCTATATATTGTTATAACAAACCTTGGAATTCTACCGCCAAGCTTCATGTTTAATATGACACAGTAAAATATTATTTGACTTTACTCTTCAAACCCTTCGTTCAGTTTCGGCTGTTATTTTATATACACTATACATTGCTAATCTGCCTTTGGCCTCGCCTATTCGCGGTATAAATTCGGCTACTACAACTTTACTTCCCATAAACAAGATTGAATATGCTGATGATATTTTAATACTTGCTACACATTCCAACATAGCCTCTGCATCTCATGAATGTACACTTGGACACTATAAATAAATGAATGCAACGGTGGAAGTTGAAAATAAATTCTTCTAAATGTAGCGTTTTTGTTTTTCGCGGCACCGACCGCTTAACACTGCCACTCGTACCTACTAGATCAAGAAATGTCAACATCTCTATTCAAATATATATATATAATATTGGCCCGCACATAGATGAAATTTCAAGGAAGATTTTCGGATCACTGCAAACAATGGCCCCAATCCTAAAAAAAAACAAGTAAACTCTTCGATTACTAACGGGTGCCAGAAGACCTAGGGGTGAATATAGGCATATTAGTAACCGAAGAATTTACCGTGCTGCCGGTATCGAAAGAATTGATAGTTTGATGGTCCGAAAATGCCATTCTCAGACGATGTAGCAGTAGGCCCATTAGATTCGCCGAGCCGATAAACCATAGGATCAAACATCCAATGTACCTCTATCATCTGAGTATCAGTGCTAGACTATATATTAATGACGGTTTATTAACTCTGTATCATCAACGATCCAATACTGATTCACATTTTGTGTTAACGTGGAACAAAACCATGAATGTATTTACGAAGACCTATACATTACTCTATCAACTCTACATCCTCCTTCCCAACACTCCCCCACATATTCCTACTATCACTATATACTGGTGTTACCAATCCATTTTCCCAGTAGAAATCATCATCCAAATTCCACCTGCCCAAAGTAGTTTATCCCCTCCATAAATAGTAAAAGAAGTTCACTATATGCACTGTGGGCAACATGCGTTTGCCATCTAGAAATTTGTAATTATCACAAGTGTATTTTTTATATATAATTGTAAATTACTTAATAAAGGATTTTTGAATTGAATTGAATCTTCAAACCCTTAATCGTATATGAATAGAAAGCGTGGTTAGCGTTTTACGTTTGCAGAAAGCAAAGTTATGTTTTTACTATGACCAAATTAAGTTAAATTGTCAATTATAAAGTATTCTATTAGTTACAGTTATCATAATCATAAACACCACAGCAATATTAAAATTTGATCACCCACTTAATGGCAAACATTGTGAAATCGTTTCCAGGGTATTTTTTTTCAACATTTCAACTTTGTTAATTCTTAAGTTACTATTTGTGGAGCATATACAGAAATAAAATTACTAAAAGTTTTAAGTCATATCTATGGACATTATCAACTATTTATTATCAATTAGTATTTATTAAGATACACTATTTTCTATTGAGAAAACTCTTATATTTGCATATTTCTATCAACAACTACACCATTTTTAGGACCATTACCGTTATTATAAAATTTATAACCATGGTAAATACGTCTAGGTTTGTATCCCTTCCATGTGTAGTTTCTTGGAGACAACGTGGATATTCCTACTCTTATTTTAACATATTCGCAAGCTTGATTCTACATTCAGTTAAGGAGTCTACATTTCAAGTAAATACTTTTTTGAATTGACTTCACTTACATACTAATTTCTAACATAATGAATATTAAACAAATATAAATAATTCCAATTTATCAATTCTTTCTTCTATTTCACTTCTGTTCCAACTTAATAGAACTTCGCATTGGTTCTAGATTTTACCTAACAAAAAATAGTCCGGGTATATCTGCTGAGGACATTTAGACTTAACTGCCTGGGGTGTGTGTGTGTCCATTTAGATTAAATTTAATTTTTTTTTTTAAATCAAATAAAATGCAACTGTCATCCCTGTATCATTGTGACATACCGATTACTAATGTCTATGAATTGGGAATAAATCCAACAGAGACTAAATATTCCATTCACCGGACATTGATCGTTTATACCAATTGTATTGATATTTAAATTTGGCCTGTATTATACCAAAGCTTCTGTGTCGACAGTATTTTGAGACGTGGGAAATCAATCACACTCTCAATGTACTGATTTCAAATTCTCATTAAATAATATGTAGACTTCGTTATTTAGCACGTAGTGGAGAGTATTATATACTCGTGTGTATACTTTCTTATTGATTTATATATTGATTTATTTTTTTTTGTTGTAGAAATGTTTTTTTTACTTGTAAATTATAAAAGAAAACATGCCGAAACTTTATATGAACTTTGATCGATAATTTATGGATAATTATATACTCTTATGTCGGGCCAATAAGGCAATAATAATTTATGTTTAAATTACAATTATAAAGACTTTGATGGTCATATTATAATTTTATATTATTATTGTAATTAGCATATTCATACAATTTTTTCACGCTACTTTAAGGTTTTGGTAAAGGTTTTATTATTAGGTTTTATGTCTCGCCTCATCTCTTCTATATATACATACATTTTTATCAAAATTCAAAGTTGAGAAATTGAAATATTTCATCATTTAAAATTATGTTGTAGTAAAATTCTAATAAATAATCCTTAAATATATTCAATAATTACACAAAGGCTGTAAACTTTTATAAAGTATTTCTAATAATTAGAAAGCAAAATTTGTCAGCAGATAATTAATTTAAGTATGTGAGTGTCGATATTCCTTCCAACAGCCAAAGAGATTTAAATTTAATCAGAAATATTATATGGGGATAACCTAGCGTACATTCTATAGACATAGAACTCCTTCCAATGTTTGAATTCAAAATTATGTTACATAAGTCAAATGAATGAATGTATTTGACATATTTTATTATTAATTATATTATTATTATTATTATTATTATTATTATTAGAAAGTAATTTATATATGCGATGGAAAAATTTAATATTTAATATATGCTTTATAAATTATCAAGGGGATGAAATATTGTACATGTATATCGAAATATACACAAAATATTTAAATCACATAATAAATGGGAACTAATCGATTGCCATATCAATTTGTCAACGATTATTTCATTTGTACCCCAATGGAATTTCAGTAATAGATTTATGTAGTAACTTTTTGTATGCAGACCACGTTTTGTAGTGCTCAATGGATATTTGACTATATACCCTGTAGCTACATAAATTTAAGGTATACATCATTAGATGTTAAAGAATTTATTAAAATTTTTAAAAAAACTAGATAAACAAAATTTGTTCACCATTAAGTCAACTAACATAGACTATTATGATGTGACGTCATTTTATAATAGCGTTAAAAAAGATGTGTAATATACCTTTTGACGTAAACGACATCAAAATGTTATTGCATTTTTTACATACAGAACTAAATTACAAACAGATGAATAGCAAGCGAAATTTGCAAATATCTGCAATAAAGTCAGCCAAAACAATAAACGTCAAAATTATGACGTATTCTTGAAATTTTATTTGCAACACAATTCGTTTCGATTATCGGGATAACTTCTTTACTTTCTAAACTGAAAATTTTATTGTTCAGATGCACAAAATATTATTAGATTTTACCGTCAAAAGAAATTAAAAATTATCTAAAATTTGACAAAATCATCATAAATATGAAATCTACAAACTTAATATTAATAGGTTAAAAAATAGATAGATTATTATCACACATTTGTATAATTAAATACTTTAATGTTAAATATGTTTAAAAAAGAACATTATATTAATTGTGAATTAACCATAAATAAAACAAAAAGTTAAGCTCGTGGTCTGCAAATTTCACATATCATGTACATTTGACGAAACAAAACTTTTTATTGTGAATTTAATTTCTATTATTGCGAACAACATTTTCCTATGAAATGCTTACGTCAAATATGCTAAATTTGAAGTTAGAAAATATTAATTTACAAATTCACATCTTTCTCTCAAATGTTATACCATGAACATGCACGTTAGCATATAGTGCATCAATGAACTATCTTTTTTTTTTTTATTTCATATTGTGTCTGCTATCATAGTCTAATTTTTAATTCCATTTGATCTGATACCATATCGGTTAATAGATATTTGTAGACCTATAACTCGGAATTGGTATTGAATTGTTGTTTAGTTTTAAATAGATGATGGAACATCTAGTAGTATCAGTTTTCAATCCATATCTTCTGTTAAATTGTAGTCATTTTTAATATTTTTAGCCTAATTGATAAATCATTCCTTACCATTGTTTACATTTAGATTAGGAAATTGAATTTATTCATCAAAAACTTTAAACGTACATTATAATATAAAATTATTACACCCTTTCGTGTGAGCTGAAAGAAAATATTGAATAATAACCATAATGATCTTATATATACATTGCAGAAGATTCATATTTTATAACTTGAGGCATATTGTCTGATATGACTGTGTTTTTTTTTCTGTTGTTCTTTGAAGGAGATATATTGGTACTTTGGAAAACAGAAAAAAAATAATGACTTACTGCCTTTATATGCTTTACTATAGTGCACATAATGTTCATTATTTAATAATATCTTATATTGTTTGAAGAGTGTACTAAGATTATATACCGATAATACACCGGATATTGAACTGATCGGAACACGTACATTCTGATCAAATTATAAATAATGTTTGATTATTATTTTTTGTTTTTATTTATTTTTTTTTTTTCATATTTAACGCTACAATAGTTTCTCATGTATAAAAATTGATTAAATTATTAATATTGCAAATATTTGATTAATGAATATAATGTACCCATCATAATATAGTTGAATTACTGCAGAATAGTCTTCTGTGGTGCGATATTTTAGTAGATTGATCGCAACTAATTTATCAAAATTCGATCAAAATTCATCACAAATTTAACTCTTAATAATTAAATAATTAGTAAAATTCAGCGCGAATACAACTTGTAACAAGGAACAATTCATTGGCGCAACAAATAATAAATTTTAAGGATATTAGTAAATCATGCGCTAAATGATTTAATTCAAATGAATTATTCATCCGATGAATACTTCTTCTTGGACACAATACATCATAGGTGAAATTTTATTTAGGTGAAATTTTGCGCAAACAAAATTAATTGCTACCACATTTCAGCGTATGCAAAATTATAATTTAATCACAATTCACCATACGGGAATAATTCATGCAAAAATACCGCGTATCAAGCAAGAATTCATCGTAGAAGCAATTAATGAAAATGTTCAGGATATTAATTATAATTATATATGCACACAAATGAGTTAGTTAAAATGAATTTAGTATGCGATAAATAATTCATCTTATATAGACTTTCACAGACAGCTGACAAGGAAAAATTCATTGTAGAACAAATTAATGAATCTTCAGGATATTAATTGCATGTGCATAAAATGAAATGATTGAATTGAAGTTTTACACATATTAAATTTTTTTACAGTTACAATTCAGCATATGCAAAATTAATAATTCATCTCAAGATACTCAATTCATCAAATAATATTTTAAATTGAAGTTGTCTTGTTGCATTTTTTGTCGCATCTGGTGGAATTTGTTATAATATAACACACATCAGAAGTGGGCTCTTGATTTCTTTTTATAATTGATTAATGGTCTATTGCTTATACGATAATTGAAATGAATATCTCTGCAACGATTTAAATTCCACGTCTCTATTCTGAGAGATTTAGTCAGGATCGTTGTTGAAAATTTTATATACATTGTACAACGATAGTATTATCCTTTACACCATTGGTTACCATTTAATGAAATTATGCAAATGATGAATGGATTGAATTTATTTTATTCAATTTGAGATCATTTGTTAGACGATTTTGTGGTCTACTTTTAGAATATAGCTTCTGATACTGACTTGTTAAGTATCTTCGGCATAATAATACTCTCACTACTATAATAGGTTATGTGGCAGAAATAAATTTATATAAGACATGAATACTGTTTCCGTTTGATGATTTTCTGTTGTCAAAATGCTTAAACAACTTTAAGATCTGAATTGAACTATTATAACATTTATATACTCGTACACGTAGTAAGTCCATATTATACATATTTGTAATGAAAAATGCATATTACATTTAATGTGGCCACAAACTAGATGTATATATCGTTGTATATAGGCATGGGGGATATCAAATTTCTTTAATATTCTTGCAGAAGCAAAACAAATGAAGCGTATAAAATATGAATTATATATGCAGATCAAAAAGAAAAAAAAAAAAAATTGCAATAATATCCAATAATATTATTATTATTGCAAATATATTTTTTTTTGTTTTTTATTTGCGTTAAATAAAATAATGAACAAATCGAAAGAAAACAAAATAATGCAACTGCATTCATTTCTCAATTTACACGGTAAAAGATGGCTATTACAAGCAACCAATATAAGAGTTCAATTGCATCCCAAGTAAATGCATTTTTTGTACATCATAAATTAGTGTCGTTTTTTGTTGCATCTTTTTGTTTAAATTGGTTTTTCTTCAGTGAGGCTTCTTTTAGTGCAATTTTATTTTCTTTTTTTTTTTTTGTTTGAAAACATTGATACATGATGTACCTATCACATTATTTAATAACTTAGCGTATAGGATACAATTGACATGCTTATGTAATTCGATGATCTTCAAAATTGAAAACATTGAAGCAATATAATTTGCATATTATATACGATTATAGTATCGGAAGAGGAAAAAAATTCTATGTGTGTTTATACAACGAAAAGTTCTCCGTTTTAAAAACTGTTGAAATAACATGAAATCGACACCGTCAACGGTTTTTGAGGAGTGAAAACAAAAAATCAGCTCCCACAAATTTTTATAGTGAAAAACCAGCACCTGGAACACTACAAATACTAAATTACTTATAAGATTTAAAGCATATTAACATTTCGACCCTTACTACATATTGAAGTGAAGAGAGACAATTTTCATTAGAGTATACGTCTGGGGAATCCAACCAAGTGTATATCTTTGAATATGATCAACTATTTGCCTTAGTGTATGGCCGAACCAATATTTCACTTTCTTCAGTCAGTCGACAACATTGCTCAAATCGTCGCAAATATATTGGTATTTACAAATTCTCGTTGGATATATTGTTTTAGGCTACAAAATTTAAGTATTCACCGTCCAAAACTTCAATTTGATAAACAATTTTGTTTGGAAACAACTTTCGATATATTTTTTTCCGTCAATCGCCAGATTTAATTCAACACGAACATTTATTATTGTCTTTTACTTGATCGTTCAGTTTTATTCTGAGCAACGTGAATTTACCAAATGGAAAGTTTCACTCATGTTGTTTGAATTTGTAACATATTGTGAAATATCTGCATTTTAAAAAAAAAAAAAAAAAAATTTGAACATCTAATAAACATTTTCTTTACCTGCTGAAAATAGTTATGGCATAACTATTTGTAGCAGGTGCAGAAAACATAACTTCTATGCACTCTATTTGGTTTCTTGTCCGTCAGTCTGGTGAAATTCAAGTTGCTTGTATATTACGTAAATAAACTGCAACTAATAAAAAGATTATGACTGTTTCTTTTACATTTCTGCAAAAAGTTGTCCATTATTGTTAATGTTACCAACTTAATATGTTTATGCAAAGTGCACTGCTAATCTTTGTTATCCGAATACACCCTTTGCATTGACGTCTCCCTTATATATAAAATCATCCGATCAAATTATTCCTACAAAGCAGTGTAACAGGGTAACAGTAAAAATATTCTCTATCATCAGACGATGAATTCTGCGAATAGGTGCCAATGTGATATCTACCAAAAGTCGATAAAGTTACATTTTGTACCCTTTTCAATAAAAAATACTTCATTACTATGATCTCTAAATGGCGCAATTTTGCAGAAAAATCAAGAATATCGTAATTTTTTCGTTTATCTCGAATCCCGCTCAATCCAAAAATACCGAGTTTGTAAGCACATTTAATAAATGCGAGTTGCAAGTACAGACTACTATCTGGTTTGGAGTAATTGAAAGATGGTTTCGCATTAGGCAAACAGCAAGCACATTTCATCTCTCCTACTATTGTTAAGGTATTTGAATTAATTTTTTGTTTTAATGGCTACCACGAAGACGTAAGGCAAAGTACTTTATGAAGCAATTCAGTTTAATTTTGTGATTAATACTTAGCTAGAACATCAGTTAGATTAAAGGTTAGGATGCTCAAATGATAAATGGTTAATGTAAATTATGATAGTTTTACAGAATAATATGCTCACCCGAAAACTAAAAGAAAACAGCTTCTTCTCATAATTATGATTTTTTTCTAAATTGAGGTTTATTTGTCGACTGCGTAAACCTTTTCACTCACTTGCTAATTTTCTGAAGATTGTTCTGAAGCAAGTAATTCGTCATTTTTTAATATTTAAAATATTATGAATATTTTGCCTTACCATAAATGGGATGTTGAAATTTTTACCTTAAATAATTAATTACTAATTTATAGAAAATAATAATTTAAATTTCAAGTTATGCACGGAAATACTATAACTATACAGTAATATTTGTCTGTAAATATTCTGAGCTGTTTTGAAGGAAATATGGACAAAACAATAAAAATATTCAATAAAATTTTAATGAGATTATCGTTAATTTATTAGACGCCTTCCAATTTTTAATATATTGAAAAAAATTTACTGAATAAATTATTGTTTAATTCCATAAAATTCATTTTAAAATCTATAAATATATCGAAGTGTTAATAGGAATCAACAAATAGTTTTCTAAAGATAAAAATAAGTAGGCTAGGGTATATTCTAATCTTTAAAATATTTATCTTAGGAATTTATACATCAAAAAAAAAAAGAAATTAACAAAAAATCAATGGTGATCATAGTGTGATTAATAAGAAATTTGTCGGCTTGAACATCATAGATGTTTAAAGACCACACAGAAGAATTTAATTAAAGAATGTAAAAAAAATAAAGCTAATACATACAAATCAATAATACGATAATTTGTCTAAATTTTATCCTTGAAACAAATTAAACTAATTGTGCTGTCACCTTGGCTGTCACTTCATTAAGTCAGACAGATACAAAAGATGAACACCACTACTTGTGTTTATGTCAGGATATTCAAAAAGTATGGTGAATGTATCAAAGAAAGACCCTTTTCACTATATGGTCTTTAATGTAACAGTTTCATAGTGGAAAGAGCAATTTTGTTATAATTGGCAATAATTCTAATACTCTAAAATTTCTTGGTTATAGATTTTCAAACAAACTGAAATTCTAACCAGTAAGTGCGCAATTTTCAGTTTGTTATCAGGCAGTCATTAATTACATGTGGAAAAAGGATTAAAAAGTTTTATTTAACAACTGCCACAACTCAATTTTGCAATCGAAACACTTGGCACCGTCTCTTGAAAAATGGCTACCAACATATACGCTATTCTTTATATATCACACATTTCAAGATTTGTCATCAGGACATAAATTAATTTTCATTAGTTTTGTCTTTTAGACATTATTATATTTAATCCTCAACCCCTGAACTAATTTCAATAGTCGTTCCAGCTTCAGTCACAAGCATGTCTTGGATTGTGCTAACAGACATATGTCGACAGCAAAGTACACCGAACACAGTTTCAGTCATAATTATGTCTCGGATTGTGTTAACAGATATTTGGTGACAACAAAGTATACCGAACTCAACAGAATCAAGGTTGCTTGCGTTTGAAAATTTGATGAACAAATGTTTATCCTGTTTTTTTAGCATTGTATAGATTGAACATTGACATAGTATAATAGGCTAATTGGGTGGTTATAAAAATGTTAATGTTTCATTTGATATTCCAAAAAAAAAAAAAAATTATACCATAATTTTAGCCACAAGAAAATACGCTAATTATCTAACACATAAATTAGTGTATAAATACAATGTTTGTGTGTGGTCAGGTAAAACAGAAACCAATATATTAATAACAATTATAATAATAATAATAATATTGTAAATGTGAATAATATCAAAGAATTTCCGGCAAATGATTACTACCTGCCTTGCTAAACTGACTGGTTACCATATCGTCACATTATTACATAACCAGAAAATATCTTAAATGTTGTATAATTAGCCTGAAGACGAGAAGAAAAAAATGCTTATAAACTATAAAAGGAAGGTAGGTGATTTTGGTGCCACTTGACTAATGATTAGTTTTTTATTTATTTTTCTATCTTCTTGTCTCATAACAAAATAAATAAACCAACGAGAAATTGTTAAGTATTATGTTATTATGACACTTTAATGGTCCATAGTGTGTTACTATTTACACACATATTTGATTTAAAATGGTTTTTAATATTAAAGTAGAAACAGAACAACAGTTGGTTATTTAGATTTTTGAAACACAACTTGGAACTAAATCACCCTATCTGCCCTATCTGTGATACATGAACTTCAGTAGCCAAGTATTAAATGAAATGAACTTAATATTAATAGTTGTCAAAAGGCTCGAATGGTACCTCATAATCTCTTCTTTTTTAAACATTGTCAAGATAAAGATACATTGATTTTAGAATAAAAGCTTTTCAATATTGCAGAATATTAAGCTTTATAAGAAACATGTATAAAGCTTTTTGAACACAACGAAAAAAAAATATGTGTAATTTAATTTAAATATAGATTTTGATTTGTTATTTTTAAAAAATTGGGTTGTTTTTAAAAAACTAAAATTTGCAATATAATTAATTTAAAGAAGTTTATAGTTTTTAGTTTAAATTTTTACATCTTTTTAATTCAAAATTTTTAAAAACAAAATGCATAAACTTTTTACAAACCTTCATAGTTAAACATCGTCGTAATTCCTATGTCTGTGTATGTTAACGAAGCTAAAAAATTTACCATTGTGAACATTGTGATTAATATGCTACAAATGTCGAATGTTATGATGAAGCTTTCATTCAACGATAGAATTATGTAATTGAACAAATATGGTGTTTGAAATGAATTTGAATTAAATTTTGCAGATTTGAATATAAATACATTAACAATAATGAGAAGAGAGAAGATTTGTGCAAATGACATTTGATGATTCTCAATTTCATTTTAGAACACAATTTATTTAGAATATCTCAAAGTTCACGTGTGCTCTAATATGTTGTCTTTAAATTAAAAATTATGACCCATTAAAAGCGTCCTGCAAAAAAGAGCCTTAATGCTGTATATGATAACATATTGATCATATTAAGATTCATGTCATTGATATAAATTAAAACATCTTCTTAAACTAAATCACATATTTAAATATTATTTAGAAGCGTCTAACTTAATTAATTATCAAGTTATTGCGATTTCCAATTCGAATGATCTGTGCATATTTTTAGTTTTCATTAATTATTTTCTACTCTTTCGATTAACTATATGGTATTTAGGACCTGTAGATATTAAATACCAATTAAAATATAAAATATCATTAAATGTGTATTTTATTAAAAAAAAAAAAACTTAATTATAATATTACACACATGCAGCGGCTACAACAATTTAAATAAAAATAGGATTTATAAGTGAGACTTAATAAAGTCTTTAAAAAGTTTAAAAAGTATATGTATTGAGCGCTTTGTGGGTATATATTTCGTTGTTTTTATAAAGAATATATTCGACTAAATTATCACTTATAAAACATTTGAAATAAAATCAATAAATTTTCTGTTGAAATCATTGAATTAATCACTTAAGTAATTCTCGGAATTATTTGATCAGCAACAACAAAAAAATCAACAGAGATCTATAAAGTTAGTTGTTAAAAACGTTTCCTTGTGTGACAAATTTCTCTATCAATAATATTTAGATGAATTGACCATAGCATAATTTACGTATGTATACTCGTATGGTCTGTATGGTCTGTAAATTATTAAAAATTCAAAATGTGTCACTTCTTATTGAGTACGTGAGAAAAATGTCCAAATAGATTTGTGTTATAAAATAACCCAATTTCATATGCTTTGTATTTTAAAATTATATACTCACGTATATAAACATCTTCTTCTTTAATATGCAAATTTTAAATTCATTCGATACCCCATTACTTTGCAGTATATTATTTTTAATTCATGTTTAATATTCATCATCATTATCATCATCGCGTGAACACACAAATGCAATCAAATATGATACAAAATAATTAAAGGTTTAAATTGTGCCACCATCAAGTACATGAACCATTTTTAGGAATAATATGCGTAATCGATATTATTATTGCATATTCTGAAATTTTTAACACAAATTAAAATTATATTTTTTATTTCTTTAAAATTTCGTGAACGAAATCATTCTGGTTTTTTTTTAATAATAAATAAATATCTATTTATTTTGTCGTTGCCTGACATTTTTTCTTCATTGTTTTCATAAAGCTTCGTAAAGCACTATCATACACTTCAAAATGTATGTAGTATTTAAAGTAGCGATCACAATGGTATAGTTTTAGAATGTTTTGACAAATAGACAAAATAAATTTTTCTTAATATTTACTAATATTTAATTTTGAAAGATTATGAGTGTATATTTATACGCTCATCCCTCTATTTGCACGGTAGTTAATTAGGACGAATTTGCACTGGAACAAAAATCAGCATATCATAGTGAAATTGTTTGAATATATAGATAATAGGACAATCAATGTCTTATCATCGATGACCGGTTTGCGTTTGTGAAAAACTTTAATGTCCATAATATGTGTGTCTTATGTATTTTGGTGTTAATATGTGTGTAAATATGTGACATTATAACCGCTATCATTGTAGTTTCTGACTGTGTGGAAAATGTCAACTGACTAGCCTATTTTGAAATAACATAACTTATTTTACCGAAATTTAGAATCAACCAGCTTACATATGTTTGATGAAACTTGAGTGTTTGCGCTTGATATATAACAAATTTTTGACAAAGTTTGTGACTTATTACTAACAAATTCTGATACTGCCATATCTATCCTGTTTTAAGGAAATGGATTTGAAACCTTTTGACACATCGTTTTTGATATAGCATCAGTTTCGTTACATTTAAATTTGCTACAGGTGTTAATCATGTTTCACTTATCATATATATATTATGTATGTAATGATTATTATTTCAGGATTAAAAGTAAGTACCGTACTAATGAGAACTATTTTGAAATCAGTTACTGACTATGTGATTCTGTAGATGATCTTATGAGAATGACTCCTCTATGTATTACTCTTAAGTAAATAAAAAAAAAAAATATTTAAAAAAATGAAAACAAACAATAAACAATACCTTTTTGTTGCCGTTAATGTTTGTCGGCGACCTCACAGAATTTAACCACCAAATGAAATCATTGAAAATTTTGAATTATATACTCGTACTTAATTATGAACTGAGTCATCAATTGATTTGACAAAAAAAAAAACAAAACAAAATCACTAAACAAATGTTACGTAAATTTTATGCTTATAATCGTCAATAAATAATTTTACATACATCACAAATTATAGCTATAAGTGAATATTTATTTAAATAATAAAATGAAGAAGTGTGTACTTATTTGCATATTAAATCTACGATAAAGTTATAAGTGTGTAGTTTTTTCCCATAACATGCAAGAACCAAAATAAAAAAGACAAATATTTAAAAATAAAAATACTATGAGTTATAATATCGTACAATTATAACTTATTATTCAACTCTACTTCAAAGCAGACAAAGATGAAGCAATATTGGAAGATCTGTTAATTATTCACATATAAACGTAGCGTAAACACTTCGAGTAAATTGCAGATCTGACGTAACACGTTTTAAATTCAAAGGACACCAATATATCTAAATTGCGGCAACACACTTGACGCTTATAATATTGTGCCAGAAATGTTAAAAGTAGGTTTTGATTGTATTATCGTAAAGTACAATATGATTTCTAAAATGTGGCGAATGGAGTCGCTGAATATTACCATTGCCACAGGTAACTCGACCACGACATATGTCAGTAATGACGTGTGATCAAAGCTAAATAGATGATGCTAATGTCGTGTTTGTCGCCTGGTTGAGAAAGCAATTCAACAACAAACTAGGTAGCTGGGGATTTTGTACACCACTCTATTGAAATATTCAAATGTATAACTGGATAATTATTATTGATCCGTTATTTGAGTTTGCATTTGATGTAACATCATATTATATATGCATATTTGAAACGGCAAATTACCATCGTAATGCCGCCATATGCGCCCTCGAGTAATAGTTCGAGTATATTAAAGGATAAATTTATTATTTTTGGCGTCATTATATTTGGAATTTTTGTTTAGCATGCACATCAATTTTTTGATCAACATATTCCATGTATATTTAGGAGCTCTACAAAGTGCAAAGAATCAGATATTTCCAGGATCTAAAATTAAAGTAAATATAAACACAAATATTTATCATCAAAATTGGTTTTATTGTTTTTCATAATATTCTTGATCAATATTAATGCACTTTTCCATGCATTAGAACCAATTTTCAAAGTACTTTTGCCACTCCGATTGAGATACCTCCAAAACAAGCGTTTTAAAGACATCAACCGCTTTTTCTGGCAGTCAGTAATCGTTGAGAACGTATTTTTTTTTTTTGATATGTGGAAATAAAATCCATAAACACCATGATCATATTTTTTTAACGCTTCCTTGCACCAAAGGTTTTTTACAAACAAATGTTCATGCATTATGTTATTTTTGCATCTTATACCATTAGATTTTGCAGTGCCAGTTATTAGACGAATAATTTTACGTTCGTGCATTTTAATATTTTCGATTAGCTGGACAGATATCGAAGGTTTACTAGTTGGTTGTTTTCATAAAAAAGTAATAGTGTCTTCAAAACCCCATATTTTTTATAACCTCTAAGTGGGACTCGAATTTGGTATTCAGATGTTAATATGTCTAGTCCTTGTTATTATGTGCGGACGGCTGAATACACCGTTGCCTATAATGTCATTCGTTTTACTGGTTTATTTGAAGATTGCAGAACGTCATTCAGTTACTGACAGTATGGAAGTGGAAAATATAGAATATAGTTTGTATAATATGTATTTGGATCATTGCCTCAAATTTGGCCATCGATACGTTTATTAGTGGTAAATAATTATTTATAAATTTGCCTTTTTTTTTTTTGAATAACAAGCACATTATTAATGTATAGAGGAGCCTTTGTTCCTTTTTTGTTGCCTTTAAATTTGAGTTTTTTTTTTTTCTGTTTTTTGAAATATTATTATTGGAAATTTACATTTAAACGCCCCGTGAAATTATAGCCTATAATCAACGCAATTCCATACGCGTAAGGTTATAAGATTATTTCAATATTGCTACCTGAATCCTGAATGTGGTAAAACAAATGCAAAATCATTTTTCTTTACAAAAATAACAATAAGATAAATTATGTGCATTATTTGTTGGCTTGTTGCATTTAAATGTGCATTTCCATCTTATATATATATGCATATATATGCCTATAACTTGCCATTTATATATGAATCCGTTTTCCAGCTGTATTATGTTTATGATGATGATCTCGCATGAAGGTAACTCAATTGTTTGATTGCAATGCAAAAGTTTATATATGGTTTAAAAGTCATGCCACAAAGTGTGCTATAAGTTAATTGAACTCTATAGTTAAGTTTATAAATATTACATATTTTGCATTATGCAAAAAAAATATTCTGCAACATGCAATCAATAGAATGAATAATCAGTAAATTGGTTATGGAATGTATGGACAGGACACTCTTTTAAATTTATACTGTAACTTGTGTATTATTATCAACTTGCCATATATATATATATACGTTAGGGCACTGATGGTGGATATAAAATATAATGAAAATTAATAAATTAAATAATTACTAACATCCGTTTAAATGGTGGTTAGTGGATAATGCCATCAAGCCCCAAATTAAATCGTTTTATCAACGCACCATGAAATAATTATGTAATGACCATAATTTTTCGCAAATTTACTATAAATTAATGAAAATACGAGATTTGTTTATATTTCCATTTAATATAATATAGGTTTTGTACCATAAATGTATATATATAGATATAAATATATATAATTACATAACAATTATAGTTCAGTGTGTATTGGAGTACATATTTAAAAAGAGCGGAAAATACTTTAGAACAACTATTAAATAGGTTTGACCACAATTTTTCGGTAAATGTTTGCGGTACACATTTAAATTGTAAACTAAAACCGCATTTTGATTATATTGTAAGTTAATTTAAAGTATAATTAATTGATAAGAAACAATATAATTTCATTAAGTTATTATAAGTTATTATATAATTTCATTTAATTTGAATTTTCAAATTCAATTACTACGACAAATACTGCCACTAAACGGTATTTTGGCGCACTTGCTTGCAGCTTTGTAATAATTGGAACTTAACCTCAAAATAATCATATTATATGCTACTTAAGTTTAAAATGCAAATTGTGACAATCGGACTAACCGAAAAACATTCAGATTACTCAATCCATCTTCTACCTATGCGTATTTGGTACCTCCAGTAATCCAATCACAATATACGATGTGGAATCGCAACAGAAAAGTAGTATTTATGTTTGACGACAAGGTAAAAATGATCACATAAACAATTTATGTACACCACGATGACAACTTTTGACTTACGTAAGCGAACACAGATGACGAATGAAGTGGCCGACTATCATCGTGGTTACTCAAACAATATTTACCTCCACGCGGTGTTACCGGTAACTCGATCACGGTATATGTCAGTAATAGCGTGTGACCGAGGTTTAAAAGATGGTGTTAAACTAGGTAGCTGGGGGATTTATGCATCAAAATTGAAGATTAATATTGAATGTGTAACAATAGTAACATCTGATGAATTTTATCTGTAGCGTAATAGAAGACACGGTGGCGGCGAAGTACTGTCATTAGAGATGCTAGTACCTGTGAAAAAGATTTTAGTGAATTGAATGTGCTGGACAAATATTGTGAACAATGATGCTTTCCATGTGAAGTGAAAATCGACTTGACTCTATTGAATTATTCAAATATTGAACCAAACAACTGTAATAAACTCAATAGTTTACCATACGACATTCTTTCATGATAGTGAGTGGGAATTGCATGTACATCACATGGATGTATAGGGCACCACATATTCTTACTTTTCCGTTTCTAATATGCACGTAACAACAAATGTGAAACTTAACTCAATTATAATTGAAATTTATGATTCCACCGTACAAACATGAGCTCACTATATATATGTCAATTAAAAAGCATAAGACTTTACACATCCATTAAATTATTCAAATCTTTAGCCTTGAAAATTGATGATACTTGTCTATATTGTCAACGTTACATTAATATGGTGATGCCACCCGATCCAGTCTTATTGTGTAAATGTTATTATGATGATTTCCAATGCATTGTATTTTTTTAAATGCCAGTCTATGTACACAAAAATGGTCTAAAGATCGATATGATAATACAAACTATATATTGAAATGTTAAATTAAATTAAATAAATTTTGCAGTAGACACAAGATATCTAACTATTAGTAGTAACGCTTTTTAGTGCTGTATATTAGATGCAATGAATTAAAAACTATTTAAAATGGTAGTACCAGATGTGAAAACGAACATTGTTTTATTTTCAATGTTAAAAAATTAATTTGTCACCCTATATATGCTTAATCTTTTAAGTGTTTGCAGTTTACTCTATATGAATTTTACAATATGGATTCTATGAAAGTTCGAAGTACTTGCTCGATTACAAATAATCATCATTATCATCATCATCTCAACTATCATTTCAACTGAAGCCTAAGACATCAATAAACAAGAACCATTGTTGACGATTTCTGGCGAGGACCTTCACTCCAATTCACATCTTATCACTATGACTGGCTCTTTTATTCACATTAATTTTTTCTTTTGGCTCTTATTATTGGTTGGATAGGTAACTATAGAAACTCTAGCACTACGATACATTTAACTGTTGTACTGTTCTGTAGTTGAAAGCAAGTCCCCTAATATACTCTATTTCCCTATAAAATCTTAGGAATTCACGGAATGATATAATAAATTTCGAATTAGCTCTTGTTCTGGGAACATATTACCAAATTTCCAGTGTCTCGCCATCTCTTCGTCTTCTTCATGTATCCCAAGTGTAGGATCAGTACGAATATCACTTTGGCACATGTGCTCTTTTTTATTGTTACAAATGATATCCTTTCTATATCCATTAAATTATCTTTGTAATGCATCCTCTATATTCTGTAACTGTTCTAGGACGATGCTGTTGTGTGTCATTAATATTTATACTCTAAAAACTAATGAATTCATTGCCGTTTTTAATAATTTTTTCGCTTGTAATATTATTGATGGTTACTAATAGCTTAACGTATTTATTTCAAATAGCAATTAGGTTTCTTTTGCGTGTACTCCAAGGTGTACTCATAATAATTTAACGTTACGAGTACTACATTTAAATTTTATGTTGTAAAAATATTAAAAAATCTAAACTAAGTATAAGTCGTTGAAGCGTGAAAATAAATTGCATATAATCTTGGATCATATTATAAAATGCAATAAGAAAAAAAAAAAAAATGAAGAAAAATTAATGTTAGCATAAAAGACAAGATTACATTGAGATTAAGTCAAGTATTTTATTTCAAATTATTGTCATTTTATATACGAACGAAAATTTCTTACTTCATTGCACAAACAATGTGCGCCTTTTTTACAGTTTTTCTTAATAATATCAATTACAATCTTTTCCTATACTATACATGCAAGTAGTCCTTGTTGCATTTGCTTAATAATTGCACTTATGATGCAATAAGTATATGATATTAGTTGCATCTAATAAGTAAAACAATTAAGATCAATTTACCGGCCCTACTTTTTCGACTGTTTTTCCATTGAATGACTGTGAAGGTATGCAACAATCATTCGAGTTCATTAAAATAAATTTAATTATTTTATGTGGTAATAAAATGACGTAATGTGAAAATAATCTATTAAATATTTCAATAGATAGTTGACTCGACTAATATGAGACTCATCGGAGCATCGAGTCTGACAAAATCTTCTAGTACACACTAACTTTTAATATTTGTCCAAAATGTAGATAAACCACAACTCAAATCGGATATGTCCACCATTTAAAATCGTTAACGATCTTTAGGCGATACGATCACTTCAATCCATTCCTTATCACCAGTATTAAAGTTCTTATTGGCGATTATTCTGTAATATCAGGGAACAATCACCGCCTCAGTGTATGGCAAATACAATTTCACTTTCTTCGGTTGACAAACCTGTTCATCCGGCTGCACATTCTCCATTCTAAGCAAATTTTCATTGGATATGGAATTTAGTCTCTAAATTTTAAGTATGAATATTAAAACTTGAATATATGATACGATGCCATTTATTATTTATAGTATATAAAGTTTCGTAGCCCTAAAATAGTTTCGTTAAACGCAATTAATTTTGAAAATGTGCAACTTTATATTTTTTCGAACTTTGCGACGACAGCCAGATACTATACAGCATGCCGAGCCTTTGATATCCACCAGTAAATATAGGCACTGACAATTAGGGTAAATTCGAAAAAGTTAGTAACATTCTGAACAAATCAAAAGAAAAATATAGCGGAAACCATTAAAATATTTTGTATTCTTTTACGAATGTTCGCATGAACAGACTATTGACCTTTATATAACCTAATAACGTGTTGTGGAACATATCATATGAAACAGCTCTAATTTTTTAATAAGATCTTGTAAATTAATAACACAGGCACAAATACACTGAACTGTGTAGTATTTTTTCTTATTTGTTCACTTATTTCATTATTATTATCTCGACTATTATTTCACTTGGTAACAGGACACTAGTTTACATGTTTCCCAGACTATCAGTTTTTATCATCCTTTCACTCAATTCTGTTGGTTATCATGATGATGATGATGGAATATAAAATTACATCAGTTAGAAATTATAAACTCAATATATAACATCTTAATATACATTTAATAATTTTGATTGCGTGGCATAGTCAATACAAAGAACTTCCTGAATTTTACTTACATAAAAAAAACTTTAGTCCAATTATTAGTGAGTACGTGAAGTTAAACAATAAAAAAAAGGAAACAATTTTTTGTTGCTGGAAAGCACAATATGTTCAATTGATGTAAACATAACAAACATATTAACATCAGCATCCTTTTTTTCATTTTATTCTTTTTTGACCCCATAAGACTAAATCAAAGATTTATGGCTATGAATGGAACCAATTAGACCTTTTATTCTATGCATTTATTTCATAATGTTTTTTGTGTAAAATTTAGTAAGAAAACAACTGCGACTGTCAAACATAACACTTGCATTATTAGATTTAATTGCATTATGGACGAGAGTAAAAACATACTAAAAAGGATGTATTATGTAATACAATATCAATTAGGATGAATTGAAATAAATTGATGTTTAAAGGTACCGAAGAAGATTGGACTGAAGTAAGGAAGCGATATGCCATACTGTAAGAAATCATGAATTCAAGTTGTATTTTATTTGAAAATGATTACATAGTTAAATTTACCACATGCGACTGCGAATTTATAGTATTTCACTGGAAGAAAGTGTTAATTCCAAGGGCATTTACCTTTTTAAAAGATTCCACAAATCCAACCAAAATTGCTAGAAAATTTCAAATAATTAAAATGCTTTTAATGATTTCATTATTTTTAAAACATTCTATTATTAATTTTCAGAAAATAATTTAATGGGTGCTGCTGAATGGACTGGTTACACAAGTACAACTCCCACATATTCAACATATTCATCTTTACAATCAACACCGTCATCTTATGGATATGATACAACAAATATGATTGATCATCACTCTAATTTTCATATACCAACAGGTGAGTAACAATAATATTTTCAAATTTCGGTGTATTGTAATCGCGAACTAACCCGTGGTTGCTTTCTTTGTTCCGTAGGATGGCGTTCGTCACAATATGTACCTAAAATAAATTCCTGACTTTTACAGTTACTTATCAACGATTTTTTATAATTTCTTAAATAATATAATATTCAGAATACTTATAAATGTTTACATGCCTAACACGTACCCTACTTCGACTGGTATAATACAGGAATCCATATCTGATGGAACGCTTTTTAGACCCTGGGAACGAAGTTCCAAGGGTTTATTGTATTTGATTCCGTTCATGTAACGCCAAGAAATAAACATCTCAGAAAAAAAAAAATTACACTGAAGTGCTTATAATTGAAAAAAAAGTTGATTTAAGCATGTCCGTCGGTCTGTCCGTCCGTCCGTCCGTCTATCCGTCCGTCCGTCCGTCCGTGCGCACGATAACTTGATAACGCTTTGAGATATCGCTATGAAATCTTGCACATGACGTTATTATCTAATTTGTGAGACTAAGTTCGAAGATGACAAAAATTGGAGTACTCCTTCAAGTACCTCCCATACAAACTTTTTACTCCTTTTTTTATTTTTTAGATTAAAATTGTT